>CAEFZP010000543.1:0-28814 GCA_903064625.1 Mallotus villosus | reverse complement strand
CACTTACTTGAGGAAACTTAAAGGACAGCTTGTCTGTCACTGCAGCTGGCCTACTCCCGCGATCACCGTAAGGATCCATTATATTTTATCAAAATGTTATGGACCGTGTCTTCACCAGTGTCTGGCCAAAATTTTCCTTGTCACTCAAGAGACCTGCCCCACAGGTATGAAACTTGTCCTACTCTATGTCCTCTACTGACTCCTTTAAACGCCGCAACATTCTCTCATGCATTCAACCCATTTCCAGCTTAATACGGACAATGATGGAATTTATGAGACTTTTTTTAATCCTGATATGATTTATAATGCCTCAAATACTGCCAAACTGTCGTGTGATTATTTCACCGAATTACAGCTCAATGGTATGTTTCATGAGGGGGACAAATATTTATTTTCTACTCTTCATTTGAATATCTGCAGTCTGTCTAAAAACTATGATTGTTTGAAAGTATATTTATCAACATTGTTACACTCATTTTCTGTTTTAGCTTTTTCTAAAACATGGTTAAACGATGATATTGTCAGTCTTTATCCTTTGTTGAACTATAATTCCACTCACTCCTGCAGAAACAACAGAACAGGAGGAGGAGTTTCTTTGTACGTCTCTAATGCTTATAATTTCATCACAAGAAAGGATTTGAGTGTTGAGTTTGATACGACACTTGTGGAAACTGTATTAATTGACATTGCATTAGGTAAAAAAAGCATTATAGTCGGCTGTATTTATAGACCACCTGATTCAGATATAAATACGTTTAATGACGCATTGTATTCTACTTTAGAAATCATTAACAAGGAAAATAAATTATGTGCATTATTGGGTGATTTCAATATTAACTTGCTCAGAGATGATCTGGTATCCACGACAGTCTTTCTGAACACACTTTACTCTGTAAATTGATATCCTTTAATTACCAAGCCATCTCGTATTACTAGATCATCAGAATCTTTAATCGACAACATTCTTTTTAATTCTCTTGATTATGAAATCACTTCGGGTTTATTGATGTGTGATATTTCAGATCATCTTCCTGTATTCCAGATTGTTCATGCTATTGATCCTCCTAACTCTAAAGGTATTGATTCCACTTGTGGCCAATTTAAATTTCGTAAATTCACTAGAAATAATCTGGAATCTTTCAAAACAGCCATCAGGTATGTCTCCTGGGATGAGGTTCTTGGGCTAAATGATGTTGTTGCAGCATACCACCTATTCATAGTACTTATTAATTCTGCTCTAGAATCATCTTTTCCCTTGATCAGCCCTAAATCTAAAACTAATTATTCTAAAGGGAGACCCTGGATTACTGAAGATCTGAAGAAACGCTCCCGTAAAAAAAATAAACTCTATAGGAAAGCTATTACGAACTCCACCCCTTCTAGCATAGAAATGTATAAGAAATATAAAAACAAATGTATAGCTGATATAAGGAAAGCAAAAAATATATATATTATGCAGTAAAATTCACTCAAGCTTCAAACGATATCAAGTCAACCTGGAACCTCATTAATCATTTGTTGAATCACAAGAAATCAGAAGTAACTGCACCTGTAGAGATGCGTGGGAAAGAGAGAATTCTCTCAAACCCTAACGAAATAGCTGATGGCTTTAATATTTTTGTTAATGTTGGCTGTGATCTGGCATCAAGTATCTTGGGTACAAATGAGAACCCTTGTAACTTGATTAAGGGGCAATATCCTCCTCTCAATACCTTTGTACCTCCAACTACACAGGAGGTCCATAATATCATCATGGAATTAAAGAATTCAGCCCCAGGTCATGATGGCATACAGAGCATTTTGTTAAAAGAAACCACTGATCATTTAATTCAACCGCTAACCCATATTCTTTCTTTATCACTCCAATCTGGAATTATTCCCCTCCATCTTAAAATTGCTAAAGTTATCCCTATTTTCAAAACAGGTGCTACTGATGATTTCGGGAACTATAGACCTATATCAATCCTGCCTTGCATCTCTAAATTATTGGAGAAATTAGTTTATGCAAGAATATCCAAGCACTTAACTGATAATAAGATCCTATATGCTCACCAGTATGGATTTCGTAAAAAACATTCAACAAAGCATGCATTACTCCAGATAACTAGATTATTTTTTTTCCATCTATTTTTGATTATTTTGAGTTTTTATGTACCTTGTCTCCTTAATTTCTAGAGTTTATTTGTTAGCCTGAATATGATTTCATTGTGATTATTGATAGGGGTGGAACTCTGTACAAGCCCATTGGGCTTCGAACTGAAATTGGAGTAACAAGGCTATTTAAAAAAATGTAAGGAGTAGAAAGTACAGATAATTGAGTCAAAATGTAAGGAGTAGAAGTAGAAAGTCGGTTGAAAAGTAATTACTTCAGTAAAGTATAGATACCCAAAATGTCTACTTAAGTAAGGTAACAAAGTATTTGTACTTCGTTACTTGACACCTCTGATTATGCTACCATAGCAACCCCACTAACAGACCTGACCAAGGACTCTAAGCCAGTACGGGTGGTATGGACAGACGCTACGGAAAGCCTCAAGCCTCTGGCCTGTGACGCCCTCTGGGGTCTGTTGATTTTCCAGAGAGATCTGTGGGGTATTGCAGGTAGCGGGTTTAACAAACTGTGAGCCTGAACTCTTGAGTTGATCTACTCTAAAATGGGAAACTCAAAATTTTCGAAAGCACAGAAAATATCTGTAGGCTATGTTCAAAACTTGATTCATACGATATCCATAGTGATTTATTACTAGACAGTAAACTAGCTAATTGCACTGTCCAATCTCATTAGCAGCAGGCTGAAGCCAGGCTAGCTGCTCCTGGGAAACAAAACTATTTTCAAAATCACTATTGATATTGTATGAATAATAATATGACAATATTTGTGCTGTTTAGCAGATTATGGAGTAATATTACTGTACTGTATTTACAAAATCACAAACACATATCTACCACAGCAGGGGGGTAATTCCATCAAAGTAAATTAAGGAAAAGCCAGGCTTATTTCGAAGTCTTGCTTCAGCGAGAGTTCCGTTCCATTAAGGTGTCTTAGGGCCAATCCCAATACTCCCCCTTACCCCTAGCCCTTGGTTTTGCGCATTCGTGTGAGAGCCAAAACTCTTTTTGACCTAGGGGTAGGGCTAAGACGAAGGGGTATACACCCCTTGAAACCAAGTAAGATCGGGACCTACTTGAAACCTAGGGCTATGGGAATACTGCGCGACCGGCAACAATAGCGGCCAGATCATCCAGAGAGTCCGAGAAATTATATATTTGCGGCTTAATTAATGAATAAAAACATTATGACAATCTTGTTTTGTGCTATACACAGTCCTGTACATATATATTTGCAACCATTTTTCTAATTGAAACGTTTCTAAAAATCGCTAGTTTGCTACGATAATGTCACAGTGCTAATTTGCACAACAGTCCCACATTTCTCTGAAATGTCTACAGTTTTAAGTAAACTCCATTAGCAGCGAATTTCGTTTGAAATCAGTGCATAACACTACTTGCTTTGGAGATATCGATACTTGCTAGATGACGTACATGTAACTAAGTGTCGTCCCATTTTTGGGGATATGTAGCCCTTACCCCTCAGTTTCGAGGGCCATGGGCTAGGGGTAAACTAAGGGCTAGGGTTAAGGGGTAGGGGTAAGGGGGAGTAGTGGGATTGGCCCTAATTCTAGTTCTAGCTAAGTAAATTTATACTTCTGAATTATCCTTCTCCGCATCAGGCTAAGTCGAGCTAAATTAACATGTGTTGCAAATAATTTCAAACAGGCGGAAACAGAATCTCAAAAGACAGTTCCATCGAGTGAATTCGAGCACCCAAAGCACTTTAGTCTGTGTTCGGAAACATAAGTGCAGACATGAATGAATTTCAATTCAATTCAATTCAATTCCCTTTCAATACAAGATAGAGGACAGGTTAGATAGAGGACAGGTTAGATATATGAAATGTGCGTAATTTTGTCATGAATTCAGAACAGAAGACAGATTTAAGATAGACTATTTTGTTTAAAAGTTATGACCACTGAAGTGATGAGTGGGATAACGCAATTCAAAGCTAGCGCGATGGCTCTCCATAACTAAAAACGGTTCTGCTTTTTTCCACAATCGACCAAATTGGCCAAACAAGGTATGTACATTGACCTTAAAGTGTACATAATCTAGCTAGATAATTTTTCTTTAAGCAAGTTTCACAGAAATCTGAAAGAATCAAGGCTCAACACTGTTATAGCTGACCGTCACGAACAGCTAAACCAGGGTTCACGAAAAGGCTTACTGCAGCTGGCCATACTACGAACAAATGCTTCGTGACTGAAAAGTTTTTACTTTTAATTGACGATATTGAACACAGATGTTAAGAACCTTGTCTTTACTCTAAATATCTTCTCCGTTTGCAATTTGAAGCAGTAAATCTAATAGTTTTCTCAGTCCACCATACATTAGACGAGCTAATTTTCGAGCACTTTCAATACAAGATACAGGCCATGTTAGAGTTGATACGTAATTGTGTGGGCAATGTAGAACAGCAGACATATTTGAAATATGTTTTGTTTTAAACTTATGGCCATTCTAGTGACGAGACTTTCATCATAGCTGCCATAGAACGGCGAAACTAGCTACCCAGCAAACACAGTTACGTTGCCCTTCCGTTGCCGCAACGTCATTCGCTGACCAAACTTTCGTTGCCGCAACCTCTTTTGGCAAGGTTGCGGCAACGTGAGAAGTGAAAGACGCCCTGAGGTAACGGCAACGTAATTTTGTGACGTTGCCAGTCTGTAACCGCGACATCCTAGCAACGTCATTTCCCGACGTTGCCAGTCTGTAACCGCGACCTCCGAGCAACGTCGTTTTGTGACGTTGCCAGTCCGTAACTGCAACGTCAATTAAGTAACCTATATTTCTCAATTTTACTGCTTATATTGGGGCGGTTCATATGCAGACCTCATTTGCCCCAAATGCTTCTTGTTCTTATTTAATAGGCTAGCCTACATGGTAGCCAACTTTAGGACTATGTTTGTGTGATGTATAGCCTAACTCAAGATAATCATAAACGAGGCAGCATTTCCATGTAACATTCAGTCATTTTATTTCAAACGAAGTGCCAAACAGTGACTTAAAATCTTCTGCCAGTCTCCACTACAGGTCCTGTCTGTTGGCCCTGACAATGAAGCACAAAATAAGTTAGAGACCTATCAACATAATTTGTCACATAGCCGTGTGAAAGGTTGGACATGGAAGCTGCAATCATGATTCATTCACCTGGTTTGTTTTGAATGGGCTGCCAGGGCGTGTTTGAGTGTCTCTGCTATGAGGAGCTCCACATCCTTCTCTCCCAGTCCCGTCTTCCACTTAATCACAGCGTCTGCAATTAGAAGTCATGAATTTATTGTCAGCACCAATTTGAACGTTGAACACTGCGTGTAAGCCATAGTTCATGGCATCTCCAAACACCTACCCCTCTCTTTCGGAACTCCAGAACCTTAAGGCGCTCCTCAATGTCTTGGCGTTCAGCCTGTGTTTGGGCCACCTGTAGGTCCATCACTTGCGCCTCTTCAGTGTGTCTGCCCTGTAGTCGCCTGAATAGGAGAGCCTCTTGCTAGTTCTCCTCCAATGTCTCCATCTTCCGGAGCATAACCTATAATGTGTCTGTCATTAATGACAAGTAAAACAAGTTAACAAGAGTTTGCATACACTGTGGTTCTTCTAGATTAGCTGTAATATTGCTGTAAATATTGTTTTTAACCTTGAATTGTTGTATACAAAGCATTAGTATGACAACATGTAGGAAAAATTGAATTGATTTATCCTGTATAAGAATGATTCTGTGTTACAATATTCCTTGCGTGCAAAGAGAGGCCTAACCCCAAATCTGAACTCTGGGTAACACTAGGCTTACATAAACAAGGGGACCTGGGCTAGACCACTATCTTTCTGGAGAGGCCATAAAAGAAGTGGGGGAGGCTTACAGGGGTCAAAGAGCACACATGCACACACTCAAACACACACGCGCGCCAGGTCTATGGAGAGGAGCCAATGAAGAAGAGCCATGGAACAAAAGATGCTTTGTCTTAGCCAATCACAGTCAAGAGCGCCTGTGTTTAAATAGCTAGCAACACAGCATGCTAGCAGACAAACTTGTAGCACCATGGAGTGTGATGTTTTTGTCTCCTTGTGGCCGCAAGCAATAAAGCTTCTTAACTTGTTCACCGACTGACTGTGCAATGCTTGATTAATATTTCTGACACAATGGTCCTTCGAGACGGATTTCAACATCCTTTCCATATCCATAACCAAGAATTAAAATCATGCAGACGTGCATGACGGTGGAGACCTCGCAGCTAAACATAGCTGTTTAAAAAGAGGCCTGTTTTTTTCTGGGGGATAGTGGAAAGGTGACGTAATTCTGGACTAGCTATGAGGCACAGCTTTCGATGGACAAGGCAATAATAAAATAGTATATATATATATAGTCGACTTTTGTGTTCAAAATTGATTTTAAAAACTCCACAGTGTAATCGTTAAAGACGCACAGAGGTCCTATATTAGCTAAGACCCGGTGAAAGACCCAGTGAAGCGAGTATATGGTATCCTATTTTACTAGGACCTAGTGATCGATGACATATCAAAACTGAGAAAGACCCGGTGAAGTAAATAGGCAGTGTCGTATGTACAGAGACCCAGTGATTTGTGACCTATCAGTGAACTAAATACCTTTGCTAAAATCCTGTCTGATTTGAGGAAGACTACCGTAATAAATCTCCCGTGCGCACGTAAATAAATGGTATACAAAGAGAACTAGTTAGAGCGATTATTAAGGGCAAAGGTGCTTCATATATGTGTTTGATGCTGCTGAGGTTGTTTTGCTGAAATGTATAAGTTTGGTGGCATTAATATTTACCTAATCAAATGGACTAGTTGAAGGCTTGTCCGACCAGCTAATAGCTAATGGCTAACTCTTCTTCAGTGGAGGAAATGCATTCTGTTCTGTCCTGGCACAGGGAAGAGTCCAGGAAGTTAGATTTGCAACTATGGCAACGAGATTGTAGCAAACAAGTTTACAGACTCAACAGCGATGGCGGGTTTCAGGCTAGTAAAATAATTGCAGCTTGACATTTAAGATCCAGAAGGCGCATGCGCAGATTAATAGAGGAATATAAAGATTGAAAAGACCAAATTTAGAGAAATATATGAATGAGGCCAATTTGATATACTAATTTGGTTACTCTTGAAAGATGTTACGTGATGAGTATTTACATACATTTGTTAACAAGATTTTGGTTGTTTGAGTACATTTTACATAAGTTACAGAGGAGTTCCGAGGAGCGCTTGGAGAAAGGTGGGGGCTGAGTCCCGTTACGTTGAGATCTCACAAAGGTGAATTCCCAGAGGGTGTAATTCTGCATCAATATGTGAGTATTAAATGCTGAGAGTGAGAGATGTGTTCATTTGGATGAATTCGAAATTGGGTGGTTAACAAATGCTTGATCAACATTTGTTATGAAACCTAGTCAAACAGGCAGGGTTCTTGAAGCCTTCCGACCCGAACTTCTATACAAGCGGCAAATCTTTGATGTGTGACGGTATTCAATAACAATGCAGAAATTAATCTCCTGGTTCATAAATAGGTTCTAATTAGATTTGAAAAGTTATACTTATGCGAAATTAAGTGAATAAAAGGTAAACGCCAACCAGCTGTGTTGTTCAAAGAAAATTAAAACGTTTAAAGGTTTTTGACAGCACCTGCTATTTGAGTTGATTCAAGTTTGAAACGCGCGCTGATATATAGGCAATGTCCCTATTTTGTAGTGAGGTCTGCTCGTTTAAGATTAGCAATACTTAATTTATGATCAAGTATATAATTCTCGGGGACACCACCTCTTATTTGTTTACAGGGACAGAGGAAACCTTATTTATTAATATTGAATAATAGCCTTCGTAATAATCAGTCTAATCTTAAGTAGTGAATTCTATGAAAGTAGAGCCGATCAGATAACGTGAGGGATATGCGGGTATTATAAACAATGATTTATTTTAAGCAAATGAAGTTTGGAATGAACAAATATCAGATAAGTTTATGGGTTAGTTTGGCAACAACAGTACAGTAGGTTCTATACCGTAATGGAGGCGGGACACACAATGGGACAGCACGTGGAGAGGAGAGAGGGGAGGAGGGAGAGAGAGAGAGATAGGCCAAGAGACAACTGGACAGTCGATGGTAGGATAATCCTAACGAGAGTTAGGTTAAATCATTTGTTAACTAAAATCAAAACGTTACAAATTCAACCACAATATGCCAATGTTCACAAGTAAGAAATATAGCAAATCGCAGTTACTTTGGTCGGTTTGAAGAAGGGTAGAGTCAATGGTTTCGTTATCGTCCAACGAAACAGAACAACGGAATCCTTCGTCAGAGTTCCGGGCGCTCAGTGAATTTGCAGGTTATGAGGATAGGTTAGAGTGTCGCGAACCACTCAGTTTAATCCTACGAACAAGCGGCGAGTGATTGTTCATTTTGGGGTTTTATAATCCAAGATGATGTGGGGTATCCCATTTTGAGGGTGAACTTTTCCATTGGTCAGTTTACCTGACTAGGCGTCATCCTGAGATAAGATAGGTGTGAAGTGGTCGGTGGGTTGAAGTCAATATTTCAAATGTCCATGGGATGCATAAACTTCAAAATATAACAATACAACGTTCAGAAGTAGTTTTGTTAGTATGGTACAATCAGTTTGATATCAAGGTTGACTGACTTATCATAATAGGAAAGGAAGTTATATTAAAACATCAAATTACATTAACACATCATTTAAAGGTAAAGCATAAATTGTCACACGAATTCCAATAGTTCTTCTAGTGTCCACAAGCAGTATTGTCTTTGAGAGATGTTTGTAAATCCATGAAATGTCTGTTTTGGGATAAATCCTCTATTTCAGAGTTTCTGGAGTAGGGAAGATTGAGAAAGGTGGGCCGTTGACTGGTTCTTCCACCCCCTTGGGGGGAAAAACACCAGGCATGGCATCAGCCCCTTTGAGGCTTATCCAGGAGATAGTGGCATTGTATGAGACATCATACAATGCAATCAGTCGTCCTGGTGATCAGTACTGTGTCTTACTGAGTGGATCAGAAATGGCTGTGTTGGCGGTTTGACTCTCTGCTACAATTTGAATTGATTAATTGAGTAAAAACTAAGAGTAAATTGAAAAAGTGAGAAGTGTTACATTAAACCATATACAAACTACAAAATATTCAAATAAAATATTTTCATAGGGTTTTTTGGTCCCCAAATTTTAAGGATTGGTCAATATTTGGACTACATAGAGAACGACCCGATCAAAAGTTTCGTCTTGGTAGCGATTGAGTTGCTTGTATTAGAATTTACGTTCCGATGCATGGTTTAAGCTTAACGTACATTTTTGTGGCGAAAAGTGAAGCTAATGTGGCTAACTTGCTAGCCACAGTCATTGACGTTCCTAACGTCACTAACGTCACGAAAACATGCGTGACTGCCAGGCTGTAGAAGAACATTCGTTTAGCAGCTCGGTAACTTCTGGGAGATAGCTAGCTAGGCTAACTTGAAATGCCAGAAGCAAAGAAGCCAGGGTGATAACTATTTACTCATTTAACATTGTAAAGGATATACAATACATTACAGCACAATATATGATCTGTCATCACCAGCTGTATCACGGGCACAGCATTTTCTATAATTCCAGACATCTGTGTAGCACCAATTATATCAAGGGCTATCATTATCTATAGGCTAGTTCAAGTTATCAATATTTGTGGCTTCTTAATCACTGAATGCATCATAGCACAAGAACAATGTTCGTACTACTTTATAAAGGATGCATGTCTTTAAGAATACATTGTGCTTATTAACATTATACATTGTGCTTATTGGGTGTGCCACGAATCGTGGCGCATCCTTTGTTATCTCACATATATATAATTTTTATTATTATTATTTTTGCCCCCCTAAGGCTCGGTCAATATTTGGACTACATAGAAAACGACAGTGTCAAAAGTTTCGTCTTGGTCTCGATTGCGTTGGCATTACTTTTGTTTACGTTCCATTGCACAGTTTAGGAGGATACAACGTTTTTGTGGCATAAAGTTGATTTTGTCGGCAAAGGGTAGACTACTCAGTTATAATAGCCTACGTCACAGCGTCGGCACATGTTAGCAACGACGCATTAGATACGACGTGCATAGAAGACTGCAAGGATGATATCGTGCCGCCCCCCTAGCATCCGTCAATATTTTGATTACTTAGAAAACGTCATGTCAAAAGTTGGTAGCCATTGAGTTGCTTGTCTTTTTATTTACCTGGCTAACTTGCTAGCCAGTCACTGACGCTACTAACGTCACGAAACACGCGTGACTACCTCTAGCAGAACATTAGTGTAGCAGCTTGTTAACTTCTGGGAGATAGCTAGGCTATAGCTTTAACGCTACTGCAAGGCAGCTGCAGAAACGCCACAAGCAAAGAGGCCAGGGTGATAACTATTTATTCATTTTACTTTGTGATATGAAACACAATTGTGAAGTGTAATGTACAATATAAGCTGATATTATTGAGGAACTACATTTACTTTCGGAAACCGTAATCTACTATTTCACTGAAGCATTAGCATGACATTAGCCTGTGTTGCCCGGGCAACACATACTACAGCGGTCTATGATGCATCTGTTTTCAATCGTTAAAATAAACATTACTCACAAATACATTTACGTTGTACGATTTATTATGACATTAGATTACAAGTAAACGATTTGTTGGTGAAATAATAATTACCTGTGATTTCAAACCAGTAGGCCTACTGCAACGCTGTAGCCTACGCGAGACACTGTAGCTAACAAAAGGTGCGTTCGACATGGACTGCGGCTGCATGAAACGACCGGCGAGAGTAGCCGCTTGCAGTCCGGGAGGAGTTGAAAACGGCTCTGTGAAGTTGGACATTCCAGCTTCTCGTGGTTTGCTGCGTTGATGTCAGTCATGGCCGATCAAACGCTGTTTGCTTATGTAACCGGGTGGTACAGTTAATATCTTTAATAACACTTTCAGTTGCAATACTTGGGAATGGGATTGCGGGTGGTTTGCAACGGGTAGTGTGGCCGTTTGGTCACAGGGTGGCAGTATTGAGTCTGAGTATATAGTTCGGCGCCAAATGCATCCTGGTCCCTTCTTCCGTTTTTTACCCATGGACAGCGTTGGCCTTTTTCGTGAAGACGAGGTATATCTCCATTGTTGTTTATAGAGTGGCTTATGGACATATGCTGCGGGTTGTTGCTGTAGGGAACAGTTTTATGGCGATACCAGTGAGTATTTGTGTTGGATGGCCGTGTTTGTTTAGGATGCCTGGGGATTTTCGGCGCCAGTCGCCAAACGTGGGTGGTCGTTTGCCATGAGATGTATGGCACCACGCGTTGTGTTTGTGAATCGCTGTGTCGCTTAACAGTGTCTACCTCTTTAGAGCTAACGACTCGGGGGAAATAACTCAGCTGAGAACTTCGGGAAGGGCTTGCCTTAGTTCAAGTTGCTGAAATGGTTCCATTGCACAGTTTAGGAGGATACAACGTTTTTGTGGCATAAAGTTGATTTTGTCGGCAAAGGGTAGACTACTCAGTTATAATAGCCTACGTCACAGCGTTGGCACATGTTAGCAACGACGCATTAGATACGACGTGCATAGAAGACTGTTGCAGCACAGAAAGGATCGTATCGTGCCCCCCCCCTAGCATCCGTCAATATTTTGATTACTTAGAAAACGTCATGTCAAAAGTTGGTAGCCATTGAGTTGCTTGTCTTTTTATTTACCTGGCTAACTTGCTAGCCACAGTCACTGACGCTACTAACGTCACGAAACACGCGTGACTACCTCTAGCCTAACATTAGTTTAGCAGCTTGTTAACTTCTGGGTGATAGCTATAGGCTAACTATAGCTTTAACGATACTGCAAGGCAGCTGCAGAAACGCCACAAGCAAAGAGGCCAGGGTGATAACTATTTACTAATGTTACTTTCTGATATGAAACACAATTGTTAAGTGTAATGTACAATATAAGCTAATATTATTGAGGAACTACATCGACTTTCGGAAACGGTAGTCTACTATTTCACTGAAGCATTAGCATCATGACATTAGCCTATGTTGCCCGGGCAACACATACTACAGCGGTCTAGGCTGCATCTGTTTTCAATCGTTAAAATAAACATTACTCACAAATACATTTTCGTTGTACGATTTATTATGACATTAGATTACAAGTAAACGATTTGTTGGTGAAATAATCATTACCTTTGATTTCAAACCAGTACTGCAACGCTGTAGCCTACGCGAGACACTGTGTAGCTAACAAAAACATCCACAGCTGTTTACAGTAGGGAGTCAAACGGCGACAGAAAATGTTCGGCACTCCCTTAAATCAAAAGTATTTCAATAGGTGAAACTGTCTGACTACTAACCCGAACTTCATTGACACAGCCGTCAATCTGTTCATGAAAGCAATATTTAATTTCAGCCTAAACCGTACAACGGAACGTTCAACCAACGATCGCAACCAAGACTCGAACACTGTAGTATACAATTTACCGGGGCAGCTTCTCCACAAAGGGCTATATCGCATTTTGCGTTATTACTGACAATGATCGCTATTGAGCTTTTTATGCATGAGCGATTTTCCACTGAATAAATGTCAAGCGTATTTACGTTTTTGCGGGCATGTCATAAGTTAGCAGACAGAGCTACTGTTTGAATCGCGATTCCATCAGAAATATTTCCAGTGATAACGTTGTTACAGTAGCTTCTTTCCAAGGGTGTTCTTAATGAATTATTATGCAATAGACTATGAGTAGGCTAAATGCTTGAAAATATGCAGGCACACCCTCACAATTTCCCCAGAAATTGTATGCTCTCTAGTTATTATTATTATTATTATTATTATTTTTGCCCCCCTACTCCTCGGTCAATATTTGGACTACATAGAAAACGTCGACGTCCAAAGTTTCGTCTTGGTCTCGATTGCGTTGGCATTACTTTTGTTTACGTTCCATTGCACAGTTTAGGAGGATACAACGTTTTTGTGGCATAAAGTTGATTTTGTCGGCAAAGGGTAGACTACTCAGTTATAATAGCCTACGTCACAGCGTCGGCACATGTTAGCAACGACGCATTAGATACGACGTGCATAGAAGACTGTTGCACAGCAGCAAGGATCGTATCGTGCCCCCCCCCTAGCATCCGTCAATATTTTGATTACTTAGAAAACGTCATGTCAAAAGTTGGTAGCCATTGAGTTGCTTGTCTTTTTATTTACCTGGCTAACTTGCTAGCCACAGTCACTGACGCTACTAACGTCACGAAACACGCGTGACTACCTCTAGCCTAACATTAGTTTAGCAGCTTGTTAACTTCTGGGAGATAGCTATAGGCTAACTATAGCTTTAACGATACTGCAAGGCAGCTGCAGAAACGCCACAAGCAAAGAGGCCAGGGTGATAACTATTTACTAATGTTACTTTCTGATATGAAACACAATTGTTAAGTGTAATGTACAATATAAGCTAATATTATTGAGGAACTACATCGACTTTCGGAAACGGTAGTCTACTATTTCACTGAAGCATTAGCATCATGACATTAGCCTATGTTGCCCGGGCAACACATACTACAGCGGTCTAGGCTGCATCTGTTTTCAATCGTTAAAATAAACATTACTCACAAATACATTTTCGTTGTACGATTTATTATGACATTAGATTACAAGTAAACGATTTGTTGGTGAAATAATCATTACCTGTGATTTCAAACCAGTACTGCAACGCTGTAGCCTACGCGAGACACTGTGTAGCTAACAAAAACATCCACAGCTGTTTACAGTAGGAAGTCAAACGGCGACAGAACATGTTCGGCACTCCCTTAAATTAAAAGTATTTCAATAGGTGAAACTGTCTGACTACTAACCCGAACTTCATTGACACAGCCTAAACTTGTCAATCTGTTCATGAAAGCAATATTTAATTTCAGCCTAAACCGTACAACAGAAAGTTCAACCAACGATCGCCACCAAGACGAACACTGTAGTATACAATTTACCGGGGCAGCTTCTCCACAAAGGGCTATATCACATTTTGCGTTGTTACTGACAATGATCGCTATTGAGCTTTTTATGCATGAGCGATTTTCCACTAAATAAATGTCAAGCGTATTTACGTTTTTGCGGGCATGTCATAAGTTAGCAGACATAGAGCTACTGTTTGAATCGCGATTCCATCAGAAATATTTCCAGTGATAACGTTGTTACAGTAGCTTCTTTCCAAGGGTGTTCTTAATGAATTATTATGCAATAGACTATGAGTAGGCTAAATGCTTGAAAATATGCAGGCACACCCTCACAATTTCCCCAGAAATTGTATGCTCTCTAGTTGTATTAGCTCCTCTAGTTATTGGAGCATTTATTGAAAGTTAAGATTCCAGTTCAGTCTGTGTGGGAGAACCTCATGCTATCTGGGTTCACTCCTGTCCATTCATGTTACACAATAATAGAAAGTATTCAAAAGAAGTTTGAATAAGGAACTTAATTAATTGTATTAAAGAGTGGTATGGACGAAGAGAATGTTTTTAAATGACTGTCTATTGCATATTGCTTGCCTTGTCTACACCTTTAATGTTTGATTTATTTATAACTGTTCCCAAAATGATAACACTTCAATTTTTGAGCTGCATCATTCTCTCCGTAGGGTTCTACTGACACCTACTGGTGCTTCATTTCATTGGCTCTGCAACCAAGAGGAAGCCTGTGGTACCAGAAATCACGTAAAATGCTACACCTTAACCTAAAAATAAGTATTTAAGTTTGTAACATTTGTTTTATTCCTTTTCCTCATTTGTTTATGTGCATAGTGGCAATGTGCTGTCCACTGCCACCTAACAGCAATGTCATGGGTTTGATTCCCGAATAGGGCAGTCAGTGTTTGGTGCCCTGATGGGCTATCTCCTGTGACATTCTGTTGGGAGTTTGCATGTTCTACATGGGTTTCCTCCCCCCCAAAAAACAATATAAAAACATGCAGAACAGATTGCTCTCCTGCCCTCGTTCCTGGCGTAGGACATGGGTGAGCACTTGTACTTGGTCTCCAGGTTAAGCTAATATGACTGCCCACTGCTCCTGGCTGCCCTTGGGAGGAAGGACAGTAGGATGGGAAAAAGGTTGTGGTGGATTTCTCTGGCGGACACTCCATCATACGTGTGTGTTCCGCTGCTGTCCAGTGTTCCGCTGCTGTCCAGTGTTCCGCTGCTGTCCAGTGTTCCGCTGCTGTCCAGTGTGTAGGGCTGCACAGTGTGGACTCAATGGAAATGGGTTCTTTTATAACGACAGAAACAGAAAATTAACCTTATCCTTTTTAATTCCAAAATTGGATGATATCTTTAATATTCAGCTCTTGACCACCATGAGACGCTGCGTTCTCGGCGAGCTGCCAAATGCCCTGCTCAAGCACTTCCGACTTAATGACTCCCTGCATAATTACAATACGAGGCACTGCCACGATATTCAAATTGGATTCTTCAGAAAACGGACTGTCTTCAGAAGTTTTTTGCACAAAGGACCGGAACTTTGGTCACAACTTCCCCAGCAATTAAAAACCCTAAATTCAAAAACAACATTTAGTATAAATTTAAAACGCCATATTTTCGATCAGTATTGAGTTGAATTACAGTACCAAATCCGTACGCGCATATATATGTATGTGTGTGTTTTGTGTGTTTGTGTGCGTGAATGTTTGTGTGTGCATATGTTTGTGTGTGTGCGTGTGTGACTGTTTGAAATCTGTATACAGTATGTTTTAATGTCTTGTTACTTGGTGCACCCCAACCCATTGTAAATAGAGATTGTACATACATTATTATAAATATTATCTTATGGGTTCACAGATTTTATAGTCTTGGGATGCACCACAGTCTGTACACATTTAATGAAGCCTTTGTTTATTTGCACCTGTAATATAATTGTACATTCTGAAATAAATTTCATTCAAAAAAAAATCATAACAATGCCCAATGTGTCTTGAGTGAACAATTTGTAATGACATAATTTGTATTTGAGTAAAGCTTTGAAAATGATCCCACAGACGTAAACAGTATACTAGAGTTTGAGTAAGCTCATACATATTACTATGTTGACTTAGCAATATTTGTAAATCTTGATCTATTTGATGAATGAATGATATGAATGATATTTTTATTTTCGTGTCATGCCACACAAGTGGCCCATCCCACACAGGATTACAAGACACCGCTCTAACTACACAAAGTGTGTAGTACAAACATGAAACAAAGCAAACAAAAAAAAACATTAAACATAGAGACATATTTCTCCTTGCCCACGCCTTTTCAATAAAGTCAGCAATTAAAAAAGTTCTGTATTGGAACAGCCAAGCTAACATATCAGTATCACACATATAATGAACTTCTTTTACATCGACTTTCTTGAATAAACTTAATCTCATATCGTGGTAAAACGGACAATAAAAAAAGAAATGAATTTCATTTTCAATTTCCTCAAGCTCACAAAAAGTACACAGCCTATTCTCCTCGCTAGTGCCCACCCACCGGCCTGACTCAATGTGTAAAGGGAGAATTCCTGACCTAATTTGTGCACACAGGGACCTCTTTCTTTTAGACAAATTATACAAAATATAGTTCTCTGTACCAAACAGATGTTTAATTTGACACAAAGTACGCAGTTTAGGCATACCTCTTACTTCAGAGATCCAGGTCTCTCTCTTTTCAAGTGCTAGCAATTCTTTTCCTATTTTGAGATTAATTTCCACTTTGTCTGTAAAGACATTCCCACAACCCAGACCCACATATAATTCATACACCTCACTTGCCCATCCTCCAATTTTATGCATGTCACATTCAAACACCTTTTTGGCTACTCTGTTGTCATCCATCCTCAACAGCCTATTCCACAACCTCATAATACACACACTCCAACGCTCCCTACAGGAGTCCCACCCCATGTCTCCGGCTGTAGCTGGTATTGGTGCAAATTTATGAACACCCATAAAATATCGGATGGCCCCGTTTTGGATTTTTTCACTCCCGGGAAAGTTTTTATAACCCCAAACCCCTGCCACATAATCCAACACAGGACACACACAAGCCTGGAAAAGTTTGGTGTATGTAGAAAAACCAATATCCTTCAGCATCTTAGTTTTGCCTATAACTCCACCAAGAGCTCTGCTGGCTGACTCAGAAAGAACTGTAGTACCCTTTGTGAAATGCATATGTTCATCCAGGTATAATCCTAGGTATTTATAACATTTTGTATAGTTCAGCTTTTTTTCTCCAAAATAAAATTGAAATGTACTAGTAGCTGAACGAGAATTCCTAAAATGCATTATTTCTGTTTTCTTTTCATTGATGGTCATTCTCCATTTACTGCACCAAGCTTCTGCACATGAGAGCATTCTTTGCAGATCTTCTTCTGAGTCAGCCATCAAAATAATATCATCTGCATATAAAAGTACACTAATGTTTTCCCCTCCAAACTGTACCCCACATCCTAATGATTTAATTGTATTGGCTAGATCATTTATATATACAGCGAAGAGAGTAGGCGATAAAGCATCTCCCTGCTTGACACCAGAGGAAGTGAAAAACCAGTTTGTAAGAAATTCATTCACCCTCACACATGACTCAGGTGCACTGTAAAGGGAACAGATTGCATGATAAAATTTGCCGTTTATACCATTCTGTATAAGCCTGTAAGCAAGAACGTTTCTGTTTATTAAATCAAAAGCTTTCTGAAAATCAATGTAACAAACAAATTAATAATTAATACATTTTATTTATATAGCGCTTTTCAAGGCACTCAAAGTCGCTTTACAGAGTCCAGTGTTCATTCAGACACAGACACACCGGTGGTGGTAAGCTACAATTGTAGCCACAGCTGCCCTGGGGCAGACTGACGGAAGCGAGGCTGCCAATCAGCGCCATACGGCCCCTCCGACCACCACCAACATTCATTCAACCAGCATTCAATCACATTTATACATGATGCATGTCTTTATGATGGTGGGGGAAACCGGAGTACCCGGAGGAAACCCATGCAGGCACGGGGAGAACATGTAAACTCCACACAGAAAGGACCTGGAGCGACCGGGGTTCGAACCAGGGACCTTCTTGCTGTGAGGCGACAGTGCTAACCACTGCGCCACCGTGCTGCCCGTATGCGTATTCTCATGCAATCTATTTCGTACTATTGTACACACTGTGTAGATATGATCAATACAGGCCCTTTCCTTACGGAACCCATTCTGTTCCTCAACCAGTAAGTTTTCTTTCTCCAAAAAAGTTGTTAACCTATCATTAAGCAGAGCGGAGTATAGTTTATAGACTGTGCTCATTAGACTGATACCTCTGTAGTTAAGGGGCACTCTAGGGTCATCCTTCTGGGATTTTGGAATAGGATTTATAATAGATTTTTTCCACAGCGAAGGTAATTTACTGGTTTCAAAACATTTTTTAAATAATATTAAGAAAATTTGGACCAACTGGGGAGATTTCAAAACTTCATTTGGAAGATCCTCTATACCAGTAGCTTTTCCGGGTTTAGCCTTGTTAATGACTCTTTGGACCTCCGATATAGAGATCTCTGCATTGAGCTCCTCATTATCTCGGAATTCTTCCCCAAGCATTTCTGCTTCTAGCCTACTTTTTATTTCACAGACATTAGCATAGAATTGTTCATCAAAACTTCCAGTGTCATTTGAAAATAATCCTGAAAAATCTTTTCCCCATTTGTTAAGTACCTGTGCACAATCATCTACTAAGTGTCCATCTTCACCCCATATCTCCATTGGAATTTTATTTGACCGCCTAGGTCCCAATTTATTAATCTCATTCCAGAATCCTTGGGGATTAGAGGTTTGAATCTGTTCCAGAAGTAAAACCTGACCTCTTTCATATCTACGTTTAAACAGCCGATATCTTTTATCAAATACATGTTGCCTCATCCTAAAGTTATTTAAGAAGTGCTGTTTAACTGCTCTATTCCCTTTACATTTTAAAAATAGTCGCTCAGAAGTGTGCATGTCATACCAAAGGTCTTGTAACTCTTTATTCCAGTAAGGTTTACTTATTTTGTGAGCTTTCTTTGACTTTGGAGTAGAATATTTATCCTGTGTGTATTTTCCCATTTCCTTATAAAGTACTTTGCATAAATCCTCATACCAGCAGTCCAGCTCTTTTTGGTTTATGTGACATACTTCCAACCTATTCAAAAGCTCCAATAATGCTGAACGTCTCAACTCTGAACAAAGGAAATCATTTGGGAGTGTTCTACATATCTGTCTTTTATAATATATTTTACTTTCCACTTCTGCAATAGAATCAGACTTGGACAAGTCACACCCTACATGAAAGGTCAAATTTAATAAGGAATGATCAGGTAATTTACTGTGTTCCCCAATAAGCTCCATGCAACCTGTGGCTTCAACTAATTGATTTGGTGTTAGCACTTTAAATTAAATACAGTTTTCTAAACAATTATGTGCTGCCAGTACATAATCTACAACTGCCTTGCCTTTAATTGACACAGAAGTATAATTATCGTCCAACGGACATATTCTCCCATTTATAAGACACATTTTAGAATCTCTTAGAAATTCAATTAAAGATTCACCATGTTTGTTTACATACTCATCAAGTGCAACTCTTAATGGAACGTCGTCAATCTCTTTAAGGTAGTCATCCAAATTACCCACCCTACTATTGAAATCTCCACTTACATATACAGCATCTGTGTGTGAACAAAGATAAATCTGGCTCAAAAGATGAGAAAAAAAACCTGATGCATCCCTTCCCCAGGGAGACATTTCTGGGGGCAGATAACATGTAAAAACAACAAAACAATAATCAGACTGCAAATGTTTAAATTGTAAACCAAGGATTCCGTGCATCTCTCTGTCCAAAACCTCGATTTTGTACATTTTTAACAACTCAGATCGTACACAAAATCCCACTCCCCCAGAACCTTTAGGGGCCTTTACGTGCTTAACCCTGTTATTGCCAAACCACACATAGCCCTCTAAATCAATGGAGTCCTGTCCCTTTAAGTGGGTTTCGTTAAGGGAAATAATATCAGGTCGCACAGAGTTCAAAATAACAGTTCTTAACTCACAGTTCCGTACAGTCCATCCATTAATGTTCCAATGTACAAGGGAAAGCGTTTCACCTGTCCGCTGCAGCGTCGGTGCACCTTTTCAGGTAGGCCTATGCTCCGTCTCTTGCCTCGATCTCATCCTCCCGTTTGCTTCATTATCCTGATCCCGCTTGATCACTCGTCCATTACCAGTCACGAAAAAGTCTTTTCCTGATGGCATCTCAGCCAGAATGGTTCTGAAGTTAAGATCAATTAAACGCTCTGCATGAGATTTGGCTGAGCGCAGATACACTGTGCCGTATGTTTCACTTTCCTTTAACTTCTGCTTCCGACGTAGAACCGAAACTTTGTCTTGGACCGTGCCGAACTTCACTTTAATCAACCCCGGTCCACGGCCCCTCGGCAGAAGACGTTCCGCAGCCACCACCTCTGGCATCGGGTCACACAGCATTCCGTCCGACAGTAGCGACTTCACCCTCTCCAAAGCGATCTCTCCATCCCTGAACGGTAACCCCGAAACCATGATGGAAACCTCCGGGTTAAATTTGGGCTGCTTTATTTTAGTCAAATGCAGGCTCGATTCCATTTTTTCCATTCTCGTTCTCAGCTGACCAATCTCACAGTCCATATTATCTTGAATCTCTTTAGATTTTTTCTCAATCTCTGCTTTCAAATCATCCCTGTTTTCGTTGGCCAGTTTAGTTAAAGAACTTCGTAGTCCGTCAATTTGACTATTTAATTGTTTTTCCAGGGATATATTCATTCCCTTTATTTTCTCCTCAATCGTCTTCTCCACGGATTGTTGCATGCAGTCAATTTTCCCATTGATTGCCTTCAGCTGTTGCGCTATGGCCTCCATGCCATCACTAGTCTCATTTTCGACTCCACAGCTTCGCAGACCCTCCTTGCCGCGTCCTTTCACACTCATTTTAAGGATAGCAAATGTGCGTTCTTAAAAAGAGTTATGGTATTCTTCTGGTAGAGTTGCGTATTATATTCCAATTAACTTTTCTCTTACTTTCAATCAAAATGTTTGGCAGTCCAGTCTGTCCACAGGCCGTCGTAGCATCTGAGATGATATGTATAATTCATTTGTCTAGTTTGCATATTTTATACTAGCTTTTTGATGGCATTGTGTACTTTTGCATGTTTACAGTTGTCATTCGATGCACACTTCACAGGTCTTCAATAAACCTGGAGCTAGAAGGTTCATTCCTGACTCTCGTGTCATCCTTGATTGCAGTTTTGCTGCATGTCTAGTTTTGGTTAGATAGACGTTAAGGTGGATAGTACAACACCTGTTAATCATGTATTTTGAGTAGATAATTAGCTGTTTACAGATGGAAAAAAGGAAACTGGTGATCATTTTAATATAGAAGAGACTTGTTAACAAAGTCAGCACTAGGATGATACTTTTTAATGTACGTCTTACTCTGAACCCTAAAACAGGGAAAGTGCAGCCCTAGTTTTAATGCCAAGGAGTTTATATGCTTCTTGGATGCATATCCTTTACCTTAAATGGATGATTGATTGAATGCCTAGACCAGCCCCTGTTAATCAGAACTGTACCAATTGGAAGCTCCTAACAGCTCACATGCACAGGTCCTGGATCTTAGACAAAAAGGTTAACATATATCACACAAGAATATCACAGTGACTCCTTAGAGACTTCTGCCTGAAGTGTCTCGAGTGTAAAGTTACAATATACAGACATATTGGACAACTACTACAACTACCAATATCCTTTAATTAATATGGGAGGGGGTTGTAGCTGTCTCGATGGCCAAGCTTGTCAGATGGATCTGTGGTTATTCATTTGACCACAAAGATGTAAGTCAAGGACAGTTGGAGGTAATAATCTGCATTGCAAATCTCACGCATTCGTGAGACTTCCAGCCGTTGGAGTTTGGCGCCAGTGAACGTGGTCTCGCGGGCTAGGGGCAGTTTACTTCAGACTGATTTCTCAGGACTGGAAGACTTTCTCAGAAGGTAGTTAACTGCTTACATTTAGCTGCTTTCATCAAGTTTAGTCGCACGTAATGAACTTAACGTTAGTAGTATGTTATTCAAATTATATAAAGTCGTCTGTTGAGAAGTGAATGTCGCATTGTCAGGTTAGATAACCAGTCGACGGTGCTAATGCTAGCTGCTGTGTAACAAAGTTAACTGCCGGTGTCACTATACTGAAGCTGCAGAGTGGCTAGCTAATTATTTAGATCATATGTCTAACATGTACCGGCCGTGATACAGATGTTGGCTAGTTAGACGGCACAATGAATGTATGACTATAGTAACTTAGACTTAGAAGGGAAGGAGTAGCGAGCTAGCTAGCGGTAGCTAAATGACACCGACTTTATCTTGTAGATAAACTCCAGCAGCCGAATTGACGACCATGTATGTAGCTAGTAATACTAATCCTACACGATTGAAGTACAAATACACCCCCATTATCACCACCTCAGAATGCTTCTGAAGGACTCAGAGAGTAACTCTTTGACTGTGATGTAATAGAGGAATGCTTCAATGTTCTGTTGTGTTTCCCAGACCATAGATATATATATAAATACATATCTAATAATAAGAATTCATTTGATTTGTAACGCGCTCTCCATTCAAAAGAATCGTTCCAGACCCCCTCCTAGGAGACCAGCTGCACCCCAGAGAGCTGCTCCCACACACACACCTGCAGCACAGGTGAGATACACACACACCTGCAGCACAGGTGAGATACACACACACCTGATATGTACATACACAATAATGCAATAATAACAAAATAAACCTAGCACTCAGGAAGGGGGGGGCAGGAGGCCCAGAGGCCCCCCAGGAGAAATGTGATGGCTGTCTGTGTATCTCTGTGTTTGCGTGTCAGGAGGAGCGGGGCTGAGGATAATGTGTGTGTGTGTGTACCAGGCCTGTCTAAGGCAGAGTGTGTGAGGAGGAGCAGGGCAGCAGAGAAGATCCAGTTTTCCAGAACCATGGACACGGAAAAGGCCAGACATCACCACTGTGACCAGTGTGGGAAGAGCTTTAGTCAGTCAGGAGACTTAGTGAGACACCAGCGTGTTCACTCAGGAGAGAAGCCGTACCACTGTGACCAGTGTGGGAAGAGCTTCAGTCAATCAGGAAGCTTACAGACACACCAGCGTGTTCACTCATTAGAGAAGCCGTACCACTGTAACCAGTGTGGGAAGAGCTTCAGTGAGTCAGGAAGCTTACAGAAACACCAGCGTGTTCACTCAGGAGAGAAGCCGTACCACTGTGACCAGTGTGGGAAGAGCTTCAGTCAGTCAGGAAATTTAGAAACACACCAGCGTGTTCACTCAGGAGAGAAGCCGTACCACTGTGACCAGTGTGGGAAGAGCTTCAGTGAGTCAGGAAGCTTACAGAAACACCAGCGTGTTCACTCAGGAGAGAAGCCGTACCACTGTGACCAGTGTGGGAAGAGCTTCAGTCAGTCAGGACATTTAGAGACACACCAGCGTATTCACTCAGGAGAGAAGCCGTACCACTGTGACCAGTGTGGGAAGAGCTTCAGTGAGTCAGGAAGCTTACAGAAACACCAGCGTGTTCACTCAGGAGAGAAGCCGTACCACTGTGACCAGTGTGGGAAGAGCTTCAGTCAGTCAGGACATTTAGAGACACACCAGCGTATTCACTCAGGAGAGAAGCCGTACCACTGTGACCAGTGTGGGAAGAGCTTCAGTGAGTCAGGAAGCTTACAGAAACACCAGCGTGTTCACTCAGGAGAGAAGCCGTACCACTGTGACCAGTGTGGGAAGAGCTTCAGTCAGTCAGGACATTTAGAGACACACCAGCGTATTCACTCAGGAGAGAAGCCGTACCACTGTGACCAGTGTGGGAAGAGCTTCAGTGAGTCAGGAAGCTTACAGAAACACCAGCGTGTTCACTCAGGAGAGAAGCCGTACCACTGTGACCAGTGTGGGAAGAGCTTCAGTCGGTCAGAAACCTTAAAGATACATCAGCGTGTTCACCAGCTCTGAACTTGATCCTCGAGAAAAGGCAATATATAGACGGTACTACATTGTTCAAAAATCTTGATCTTCCCATTGCACATTGTTTTTTATGCAGTCTTCAGCAACAGCTCAGTAGAAGTTATTGCTGATCGATGGCTGGTATGAAATATCTGGCATTGATGTTAGGGGACAGCCCTATAGTACATTTTACAGTGAATTTAATACTTGTTATCATTATTAAAAAGTTAAAATGACTATTGTCTTTGTTGTCTTTGTTCTTGCTTTGACTTTTAATTGAGCAAATCCAAAGCACGTTTGTGTGGTAAACGTGCAAATGAAACAAATGGAAAGAAAAACAAACATGAATCAGATTACAAAAAAACAGGATCCTCTTTGGAAACTGATACTTTAATTTTGGTGGTTTGGGTAATCATTTGTAAATGTTTCGGGAATTGTTCGTTTGACATATTGTCAACAATAAAAACAGGGCAGTTTACAACGTCTTTTAACTGTAATGCCGCATATAGGCCATGCAGCATCCATTTAAAGGTACATTGTCAGTTTTATTTCAACTGCTTAGTGTTAATCGATTGAGATTACACCCATGTATACCCCTCCTGTAGGGCTATTGAAAACGCGTAATGCTGCAGTAAACCACTAGATGGCGACAAGCTTCTGCAAAAGATAACAATCATTCAAGGAAGCATCAAGTGGCCACATAATGAAATAAAAATAGTTTACTAATGGTGTTTGTAAATCATTGAGCAAGACACATTTAGTATACATATACGTGTTTCTTACAAGATTTCGTTTGAAACCAATATATACTAACGCGTCACCTAGACTTGTATACAGGCAGAATGCACAAAACATAATGTATTGAGGCAAATTGGTGCATAATTTGGCAGATTCATTCAGAGTGTAGAAAATATGAAGAAATGGTTGCCTATATTTTGGGATATGAATAACAAATTGCTTGTTGCTCTGTCGCCACTCTCAAAATCACCCCAAAACGTAATTAAATGGATTAGACGACGGCATGAAAATATTTTTGGTAAGGTGCACGAGTCAACTGTCCCGTCCGGTTTAAGCACCGAACAGGTTGTATAAAAAAAAGACATAAACATAAAATATAATGTTTAATTCTGCCCCCTGTTTGAATATACAGGCCGTTGCAAACAAACATTACAGCCTCTCCTCCAATCCAAATACTTGTTTTGCTGGCCTGTACCCATTATCGAAGTATTGGGAAATCTGTCAAAAGTGCATTCTGAATTAAAAGTTTGATGACATGAAATAGATCAAAATTGTTTAAGATTTACTTGGACTGGCATGGGCTATGTTTAATGAAATAGGTATACTTAAAGTTTTAAGCATCACTCACATTTTGTTGATACGGTTTGTTTAGGCTAACATGGCTAACAGGGTTTGAAATTTGATTAGCCTTCTTTATTATTAATAATACTTCCTCCTACCTCAGAGGTCTTTAAGAGACGTATGTGTTTCAGACTACCTCATTCCACAGCTCCACCTTGAGGATGGAGCTGGCATAGTCAGACATACTGGCCTTCACACTGTGGAACTTTCCCTCATACTTGATCTGTGAGCTGGCCTTACCCCTAGTAAAACTGACCTCCGTGTTAAAGTATTGTATTTCATAATTATAGTACATCTCCTCAAACAGACTTTCGTCACAGGCACGGCCACTTTCAAAGATGCCCACAGCACACCAGTTACTGAACAGGTTGTAGTCATAGGGCACAGAGAACATGATGGCTAAGGTCTCTTTGTAATTGAGACTTTGCATCTCGTGAAGTTCATAGGTTAGAACACCAACGCAGCCTGTTAGTGATAAATTCGTTTTAACAAAAGAGCAGCCTTGACTCTCCATCGGCTTGATTGAGGCCGTTGGATTGCTGCGGATGCCACCACTTATCAGGAATGTCCTAGTGAGTAAAACACAAATAACATCTCACCTTTTTCTTCCAACATGTAATGGAAACATTGTCGTTTATGGTTTATATAGTATAGTAGCTAGTTATATAGTAGTTTATGGGAAATACAATCTCACTGCTTACTGTGGGTCGGTCAGAATGTGTTGGTTGGTTTTGTTCTTGATGTGAATGGTGACACTCCTGGTGCTAATGCTAACTGGCAAGGCCTCAACTGAGTTCAACATTTTGATTCCAATATGTACCTACAACACAAACACAAAACATTTCCTTGTAAATATCTCTCCATTACGTCACTATCTGCACAATTAGTTCACATTGTAAGCTACTGTGGTTATTTGCTTGTACACAGTACTGCATTGGCATTATATTAGGTTATTATGCTTTGCAAAGCGACGTAAAAATGTTGGACATTGTGAGTGCAGAGGATAATAAAGAACTAATCAAGGAGGAATTACAATTAGAGGATAGGTTTACATCAATCAACTCTTCAAAGAAAGAAGTTTACACTGTAGCGATCTCAGTCACAATTCATAGAGGCTTTTCCGTTGAGGACTTTATTAACATGTAGTAGTAGGACCGTAAAGCACAGTGACTCTTTCACATAACCGCGAGCATCAACGAGGCTCAATAACAGGTAACACGTTCTCTTAAACAGGTGGCCCCGCCCCCTGGCTACTCTGCCAGCCCCCCACGCGCCTAGCAACCCACACATGAGCTGCTGCAGCTGACAGAGAGCAAGGACACAGGCACACAGACAACACAATGAACATGCACATGAACACATTAAACAACAGGTCGTTACAATACATTTAGCTTGGTGATCAACTAGTCCCATTGATTGTTGTCAGGGGCAGGGCTCACTTTCTGGAGCTTATGGATCTACTTTATATGAGTTGGTTATAAAGACAAGGCTGTGTAGGTAAATTAAGGTCAAAGATATTTGCAAGTGTAAAACTGGAAGTAAACGTGGAATGTAGATTTGTATCTTCGAAACCTGATTTTCAAAAGCGCTGAAAACATTTGTAGGTCCTGTTTTCGAAACCTGATTTTCAAAAACAGGGGGTCACTATAGGCCAAAAGAGCTGGGTGTATTGTTTAATTTTCGAAATTCAACAGACTACCGACAGCAGTCTCATATTGCTTCCTAAAAATCTTACAAAGTAAGAAAACATGTTTGCAAAGACTAAATCACTTAATTTGTGCTGAGCAGTAGGCCTACATAAAACAGAAGGAATTAAGTAAGTAACCTATGACACTACATTTTCACCAACGCTTGTATGGAGTGACACAGTCCTGAAAACTCACCAATGTCAGCACACTGATCAGCTGTGGCTCCCCTGGCAGTCAGAAGGCTGAATGGAGAAGATGCTCTGCAGAGCCAATATAGGTGACAAAAGCTGTTAGAGTTTCGAACTGTTTTCCAATGAAAGCCTTTCTTTTGGTTTCACTTCTGTGTTTCACTGGCATACAGCTTGATAAGTCACTCTACAAATCAACAATCAAGCCACAACATTTTGAAACTTTTCTAAGGGTGCCATGACTGAAAAAAAGTTGGGAAACACTGTTCTACTCTAACCAACTTTTTTGTTCAACCTTAGTTACTTAGTTCTTCTGCTAAATTATAATGTAGCCTAATTACATTTATTTTCAAGTGCAATTTGATCAGGCAAAACCATTGTTGTGCAAATTACACAGATTGTAAAACAAGAGTCCTTTCAGCAGCCCAGAAGAAATGTAGACCTAACAAAGGTACTAGCGTATAGTATACACATTAATATTTTGTGGCAATGAGGTCGGACTGTTCATAGGTAGGCTACTGTTTTACCTTGCCTGTCTCAAGTCATCCTTTTTTCTGCTGATGACGTAAAGAAACTTTAACGTTTATGACTAATGGGAAAGTAGGCCTAGGCCTACTCAATGCAAAGGAATTTATAGAATGTGGAAAACCCAGCCAATCCAGAACACAAATGAATAAATTGGACTAACTGGACTAACTTGGACTGACATGATTCAATAACTTTTTGGGATATAATCTCATTTTCCAAGACTCAGGGAAGGCTGTTTTGTTGATTGCTTTTCTAGTGCATTAAAATGTACCTTGAATTTGTTTTTACGGCATAGACTATTTGTGTTATATGTGTTATCTTCATGATATATAACATATTCAACACTTCAAGACCTCTTAAATAAGCTAAAATCAGCAACGTTAAACTATTATTCAACTGCATTTAGCTGAATTTACATCATCCTAATGCTTAAAATGGAATCGAAAAGAGTGAGGAGATTCGTCCCGACCTGGCTGGACAGAAGTTTCCCTGGCTTCGACATGATAGCCTAGCTACTGATGGAGAGATGATACTGCTCAACTTGTTGGGAATTCTCTGGTATTGCAGACAGGTACTATAAGTCAACTGTCATAATTTAGCTTAAACAAATGTAGCTCTAGTTATATAGCCTATCAAACTTGATCTCACAGAATCAGTCGCTTTAAACCCAAATGCTAGGCTATATACACCACTGGAAACCAAACGTTTAGCTTTACTTCTTAGCTTTCGTAGCTTACGTTAGCTTTCCAATGAACCAATAGGCTAGTATTTTCCTAAATATCAAGCGAAGTTATCATTCTACAGTCAGAACGGAGTAAGTAAATTAGGCTAATTAGAACGTTCGTTTCGGCTCAGCTGACACTGACAGTTCGTTAGCCGGCT
>CAEFZP010000542.1:0-24417 GCA_903064625.1 Mallotus villosus | reverse complement strand
AACACACTCTTCTGTGGAGAGTCATACTGCAACACACACTCTTCTGTGGAGAGTCATACTGCAACACACACTCTTCTGTGGAGAGTCATACTGCAACACACACTTTCTGTGGAGAGTCATACTGCAACACACTCTTCTGTGGAGAGTCATACTGCAACACACTCTTCTGTGGAGAGTCATACTGCAACACACTCTTCTGTGGAGAGTCATACTGCAACACACTCTTCTGTGGAGAGTCATACTGCAACACACTCTTCTGTGGAGAGTCATACTGCAACACACTCTTCTGTGGAGAGTCATACTGCAACACACTCTTCTGTGGAGAGTCATACTGCAACACACTCTTCTGTGGAGAGTCATACTGCAACACTCTCTTCTGTGGAGAGTCATACTGCAACACACTCTTCTGTGGAGAGTCATACTGCAACACACTCTTCTGTGGAGAGTCATACTGCAACACACTCTTCTGTGGAGAGTCATACTGACAAACACACTCTCTGTGGAGTCATACTGCAACACACTCTTCTGTGGAGAGTCATACTGCAACACACTCTTCTGTGGAGAGTCATACTGCAACACACTCTTCTCTGGAGAGTCATACTCTCTGATCACTGTTCCCTGCTGACCAGCTGGTGTACTGGAGAGCCTCCTCTGATCATCCACTCTCTCAGATAAAGAAATATCCCCCCCACTTTCTCCCCAGCCTGCTCCCTCACACACACATACACAACACACACATGCACACCCACATGCACTTAATACACACACACACATACAGACGAAATCTGTGGGGAGATGGAGGGTGAGAGGGAGAGAGAGGAAGGGAGAGAGAAAGAGGAGAGAGGGAGGGAGAGGGAGAGAGAAAGAGAGAGAGGAGAGAAAGAGAGAGGGAGAGCGGAGAGAGAGGGAGAGGGGGAGAGGAGGGAGAGAGGGGGAGAGAGAGCGAGAGAGGGAGAGAGGGAGAGAGGGGGAGGAGAGAGGGGAGGGGGAGGAGAGCGAAGAGAAAGAGAGGAGAAAGAGAGCAGGGAGAGAGGGAGAGAGAGGGGGAGAGAGAGAGAGAGACGAGAGGGGAGAGAAAGAGAGAGGTAGGTCAGAGAGAGAGAGAGAGGGAGAGAGGAGGAGAGAGGAGAGAGAGAGAGGAGAGAGAGAGAGAGAGAGAGGGAGAGAGAGGGAGAGAAGAGAGCGGGAGAGAGGGAGGGAGAGAGGGGAGAGAGGGAGCGAGATGAGGGGAGAGAGGGAGAGAGAGAGGGGGAGAGGGGGAGAAGAGAGAGGGGGAGAGAGAGGAGGAGAGAGAGGGAGAGAGAGAAAGAGAGAGGACTGTCAAACAGAAAGGTAGAGTTCAGCTCTCTGCCCCTCTACCAGGGGGGCTGTGTAGGAGTGCCTGCCCAGACTTCACACAGAACAGTGTTAAAAATACATGTTCACCACACCTCATCATTATTAACAACATCTCCCCCTGTATGTTTATGAGGTGATAGGACTCCCTGTGGCCCCTACCCTGACCCAGGGGCCCCTGTGCTGTCCAAGAACCTGCCCGTCTGATTGAGTCCACTTTAAATAAGAGCCTTCTGCTTTCCCATACATGCATGATGTAAACACAAGGAGATGCATAAATAGGCATGTTACCTTGGCGTTAGAGACCTGGACGTTTTCACTGTGAATGTCTTGTCCGTTATCAACCATCTTGGTTTATATCACAGGCTGCTGGTGGATTGGTGTGTCTCTCTGTGTGTGTGTCTGTGTGTGTGTGTGTGTGTGTGTGTGTGTGTGTGTGTGTGGATGGACAACAAAGGGTTTGTGAAATGGGAGTGCGGTTTAATTGTCCAGGTGTGTGTGTTTTGTGTAATCGTACGTTTTGTGTACGTGGGTCGTTTTGTGTTGTTGTGGAGATCCTGGCTGATCCTGGTGTTCTCAGGCCAGGGGCAGGTGGGCAGAACGGGCCAGTAGGGGGTGCTGTGGAGCAAGAAGGATTCTGGGTAACGCTGGTGTCTAAGTCATGCTGGGTCTCCCACGGCGACTGTGTGTGTGGTGATCACAGGGGGGAGGGGGAGGGGGGGGTATGGTCCCATGGTATAACCATGCGGCGGTGGCAGAGAGAGAGAGGTAGGGGGGGACCTGGAGGGGAGTGGTCGCTAAGGGACTCCTGCCCCCCGGCGACCAAGCCCCCCCAAAACACCACAATTTGATTGATTAGATAATCTCTGTGTCATCTGATGTTGGTGTTGACTTACACTGGACCCCTGCAGGCTACATGTCCCCTCTCACAGCATGAGGAGGAGACGCCTCCTCTCCATGCTACACACACACACGACACCTCCCTCCGCCTCCATACTACCATCCCACCCCCTCCCACTCGATACCGACCCTAACCAAACTAAAGTCACACGTCACTCCACTCGCTCTCACCGACAAACTCGCTACCTCAACAGCTAGCCTCCCCCCCTCCCACCCCCAAAACAGACATAGCCAAACACAACACACAAAACTAACAAAGGAAAACAACGCCCTCACCACACTCCCATCCTCACCCCTCTCCCTCCCTCCCTCCCTCGCTCCTCCTCTCTTTCTCCTCCTCTTCTCCTGAGAGGAAAGCTTTCATATTTGCTGAGATTGGGATTGTCAATACCCCTCCTCCTCCCTCCCCCTCTCCTCCTCCTCCTCCCCGTCTCCCCCGTCTCCTCCTCCTCCTCCCCGTCTCCCCCGTCTCCTCCCCCCCTCTCCCCCGTCTCCCCGCCGTGCCCCTGACCCAACTTGGTGGTTCTCAGCTTTGTATTGTGGGAGTGATTAGCGAGGTTATCTGCTTGTCTCAACCGACAGCTTTCCTGGCCCTCCACTCTGCCTCTACTCTGCCTCTAGGCTACAACCAGCTCTGGACGTTGTCAGGGGAGAATCTGCTTTCAATCTGGGTGTGTTTGTGGTTTTCTCTCTTTCCCCCTCTCTCTCTCTCTTCTCTGGTCTTATACGTCTGTTGATATCCTCCACCCTGAACACCAGGTGTGTTACTGAGAACCATTCCTTTTTGGGGAGGGGTGCTTTGCAGTTGTTTTCTGCCTTAATGTGATATTAAGGATTATTGAATGCGGCCTGTTGTCGGGTGTATATTATGGGATGTAATGACCTAGTGTCAGAAGGCTCTCCACCCCATGCACATGAATTAAAATACAAATCCACTAAACATTGAGTGAACAGACTTAATATTTAGCCCATTTAAACAGCCACAAAGTTAGCCCAAGGCTGTTGACCGTGTCCACAAGCTGTTTACGGTGTAGAATACAAAGTATCATACTGTACTTTACCATCCGCATACCTTTCTTATTTTTCAGATCGTCTATTTTGTGTACCCAGACTCTTTACATTTTCATAAAAATACTTTTTAGTCATATAATGAAATCATAGAATGCACAGTCTTGCACTAAATAGTTCATGTATATCCTGGAATTTGAAGTTGAGAAACGGTTGTTTATCGTTTAATGATCGTCTTTAGTCCGTTTTATAATGTTGCACATCAGGCCCACAGGTGATGTGACGTAAACCGTTCAACTATTTTACAAATGTACACATTTAAAGCATACAAATAATTTCTCACTCGCTAGTTCTTAATTTCATGTTTTGTTGATTATAATTATTCTTTTTAAAATCCAAAGCAGAATGAAGGTCCGTCATTTAGCCTGTGGGCTTGTTAGTTCACTACGTTGCCTGCATTCAATTCTAGAAATAGCACACACAAAAAGGCTATCCCGGAACAGAACAATACTAAGTACGTTTTGATTGACTCTTAATTTCATTTGAAGATTGTTTTGTTTAGTTTTTATTTTCAGTCAATGAGCTTAATCAGAGTAACTGATCCTCTACGTCTAAGCCTCCGCATGTTGTGTTTTTGTTTGTCGGGAGCTCAACGAGACTCTATCCTCACTTCATTAACCCTGAGTCGGGGACAATCCCGAGTGAGAGCCGGGGGATTTAACAGGATCCTTTCACATGCAAAAACCTCCGCGGCATCCCACAACACCGGCAGCTTTCCCTCACAATCAGCTGCGCACTTCGCAAGAATAACCCTTTTCTTAAGGGGTTGTCGTTATTTGAATCGGTCACGGATCCCTATGATGTGATTCTAATGTGATCTTTTTGGCAAGTTGGGAATGTGGGCGTGGTTTTCCCGTCTTTTCTTCTTCTTTTTTTGTGTTGTCTTCGTTATTTCAAACCCGTGTGTTGACCGCACACCAGTTTCAGCTCCATTCAATTTTACGCTCAATAAATGTGTCAATTAAGTAAAGTCGTGGGCTATTATATTTGCAGGCTTGTCCGAGAGAGAAGTATGAACATGTGTTCCTCGAGCCGAACAGCAGGCTACCTGACCATCATACCCATTATCGACTTTCAATTAAAAGCTATTAAAGTCTTTTGTCTAATCGTTAACATCCCATTCGCCAAGTCTCGCCGACCTAACTGCTTTACCCCGTGATATGGTCTGATATTTCAGTTGGTTTGAAGTCAGAGTACTATTTGGATCGAGGCTGGGGAGAGGGGGGGGTTTGTAGGGGGTAAGGGAGCCCAAAGGAGCCGCTGACCAGCTGTCCTCGTGCTGATCCGTCCCACCGTCAGCATTGCCCGTTCACCAGCTGTTCTGTCCGTTTGGCAAAGACACTACAGCCAACGCGCTCGGGCCCGATGGAAACAATCAATTTCCAAATGGGATCATTTAAGGCACTTAAACAATCGCACACTTAGGCACAGCATTAATATTTTATCTCTGCATTGTTTATGAAAAACGAACGAAATGGCTCTGTTAATTTTGTTTGCCACACGCGGCGCGCGGCGACAGCATGAAGATATGGTCTGCATGCGCTGTCTGTCGGGAAATGCCACGGGCTACTGGACTTTTAACAAGGTGTTCGCGTCTCGCGGATGAAACAAAGTGTCTGTTTCCTCCAATGGGCTGTAGCGCGCGGTGTAGGCCTAGTTGTATTCATTCCAACTGAGTGTCAATTCCCTCAATCTTTGCTCAGAGATCGGTCGTCTTAAATAAAATAATAATCCGTCGAAATCATTTAAAATATGGAAAAAATATTATAGTAACCTACATTTTTCCTGGTTCAGGCGAAACTCGTTTGTATATTTCTGGTCATAAGTTATTAGAAGACTAAAGTTTTCAAGCCTGTATAATATTTCCTCAAATTGAACTCTGACTACTGTAAATCTTTCTGTAAATCTCAGGGCATTATTAAAGGTTAAGGTGGAAGATTCTTTGCTCTGACATTCTTATTAACTTTTTGAGGTTTGACAAATTAAATCCACGATACTAACCAAATAGTGAGAGGAGTTTGGAGGAAGTGTTTGACAGACATGTTTAAAATTATTCAAACACGGCGCTTCTAATAGAAAATATCACCAGATCTAATTAGATTTTTAGACATCAGTTAAGTTGTTGACTAGGCTGCTATACGAATTTTCACGGGTCTTGTTAATATTGTTTTGGATGAATAAGCCAAATATTTCAGTTAATATTATTATCTGATTAGATGATTGGTCTGTTTCAAACAAGTCGGTCTACTGTAAATAATGACATTTGGTCTAAATACCCAACTTAGTTTCTCTGAAGTTATAGAGATTGTAGTAGAAATATTCCAGGCACTTTATGGCCGTTTCCTATGAAAACAGGAGAATGTCAGTGATGCCAAATTGTGAGATCATGTTCGTGGCCCCCTGCGTTTCGACTGCAGGTCATTGGATTTGTTGAAATACGTGTCAAGAAAGAACGGATTCAATCAACAATAGGCCAAGATTGAGACAAACGGCAATAATCCGACGTGTTCGGTTTACGCTATAGCTTTAGTCCAGCCCATCACCGAAGTGACACTGATTATGACAAATATATATTCGTGTTGTAGTGATTAACACAATACAATTAAACCCACTTTACAGTTGAAGGAAAGATAACGATGCTACCACAGCCTGTGAAACAATGGGTCGACTCAAGTGAAAAATTAGATCTAATTTCAGCGATCATATGTTAAACATCTCTTGCTAATCTGACACCGATAAAACCCTGATGTCCTTAATGCTGATAATAGGCCTTACACGCTTGATATTGACTAGTGAGTTGGAAACTATAGCCTACCTATTCCATATTGGCTAGTCATGTAGGCTATTCAGGATTTTCTAACAATGAATAAATGGAATGAAGATGACGGCAGGGATGAAGATGACGATAGCCTGGCCCTTCCCACGGTTCTTATATCTTGTCAATTTGAGTAAAAAGAAGTTCCAGTCACGTCATTAAATGAAAGACTTTTATTTGCACATTTATAAAAGTAATTTTCTTTACTTCAAATGCCCCCCCTTGACTCCAAACCTATTTTGTGGACTATTGACAAAATGTTCGTCCACTATACGGGCTAGGAACGGAAAACGATCCGAACATACAAGAACCACTCCACAAGTTGATATCGGTAATATACATTTTCACCAAAGAGAGTAACAAGGTTTCCACTGTTTCATATGAAATAACGTAAGTAATGCACAAAGTCTGTTAAAATACACCTAGCAAATCCACAGGAAATTCAGATAGACCTGCAGTGACCACACAGACTCTGTGTATAGGCTATCTCTCTTGTTCATGAAACTCATTTGACTCCTAAAAGGTGAAGTGAATGATTCAGAACAGAAACCAGGACTAACTGTCGCTTCATATCAGTTGAAATCTTAAATAGATTTTGTTCGATTTTGTATTTCGCTTTCGTTTCTCTCTCTCTCTCTCTCATCCTACTTGTAGCCTATATGCTATGTGGTTATTGGGTTTCCATTTCAGAGAGTTGAATTATTGTTCATTATAGACTTTGAAATAGTCGTTTTGTAAAATGAAGATAGCCTATAGTCCAACTGCTCTCTATGAATCGTCTGAGAAAGACGCACAAATGGATAAAGTAATGTATGTTTAAATCAAGCTCTTTTTGAATTAAATGCAAAATATTCTTATATACATGTTTATATCACTGGTGTTTTTTTCGGTCGCGAAAATGTAAACAAAAACAAAAGCGATAAACTAAAGGAATTGAATGATTCATACTAAATCCTTTAGATCCTGTAGACTATATTGACTAAAGTGGGAATGGCATTGGACTGAGAAACTGTAAATAATAGTAACAACCTAATATCAACCATAATCAGTATGCGAATATACATATAGGTAAAAGTACCTTTCCCGGAAGGGTTTAGCCTATACAGCCCTAAAGTAAAGCCGTTTGATATGTCTGATATGGTCAACCCTTTAAAAAACAAACAAAAATAAATAAACTACATAAATTAACTGCATAGTGAACAAATAAATTAGTTTTAAATAATAGAGGTTAAAAACCTGTAGACTTAAAAGTTCGTGTTTTAGTCATGAAGTTCCCTCCATGGCTTATTGTCACCAGTTAGGCCTATATCGTTTTCTCTCATAAAGAAGTCCCAGTTTGCCAACGAGCCCATTAATCTGGAGAGGCCGGCTCACCGCTGCTGACTTGGCCGCGGAATCACACCGGAGAGCTGGGAAAGTGGCAGTGGTTCGCCGCCCCCCTGCAAACCGTGCAGAAGAATCCTTGGGACTAGAGGTCGTTGTAAAGCAGGCGGGGGTGCCGAGGGGCCTCGGTACAAGTAAAGAGCAGCGGCTGGATCCAGGTTCGACATCAGGCTTTGGGGGTAAAAGTATGGAGATGGAAACATTCTCTGTAGTGCAGAATAATTTCCCGCCTCAGCTAACAGCTCGAGACCAACCGCCGTCTGTCTCTTCCACTTTGTCCTGTACGACAAGAAAACAATACAGACAGAATCATTAATTTCATGTTTAAACAGCTAATGAATAATAACTTACATTGAACTTTATAGGCTAACACATTGTTAGAAAAAAAAACGATCAACTTGATTGTGTAATATCCGGTGTCGATGCAAAAAAGCTGTCATCAGGCTGTCTGACAACTGACAGGATCTGTTGGTAAACTGTTTATCGAAAAATACTTAGCCTACTTTCGGCTAAATGTATGCTATTAAATTAAACTGAGTCTACACTTGCCTTAGTTAAATTAACGCTCGACTTATTCCGTTGGCTATAATATCAGGAGTATAACTTGGAGTCACACCACAACAGAGGAGTCCTTCTTTGCAGGTGAATAATTTATAATTAAGATTATTAAGTAGATGGTTGAATGGTAGTTGGTTGAATAATTGATATGACACACACAAGCATTAGGCTATTCATGCTCCAAAGTGTTGTGCTTTTTGATTTAGGTTCGAGACTAAAAAGGTGTATTTCACGCTAGAATAATTTATACTTATACAAAACATATTACTCTTAAAAAGGACCATTAAGGGTTCAGTAAAGAAGGAACTTTAATATTACAAATGAAACACACTTAATGTCACCAACCATTGTTTTAATATGCTTCCCTGAGAATCGATTGGGTAAATGTAAACATATATTGAAGCTTGGAAGTGCACGTAAATTGCGGATAGAATTAGATCAACCGTCCTTTTCAAATGTTGTTAAAATAATGGGCCTATAAAATAATCGTATCTTCTGTGAATGTTCACGTGCTTGTTTCCAAAGCTAGAGGTCAGTGTTGATTGATGTGATGTCATAACGTTCATAATTGTTAAAGGTCAAACTTTCTGTTTCTTATCGGACCGACATGGAAATACAACCAGCTGTGAGGAATAAACGATTACGCCAAACACTCACGTGGCTGGGTGACAGGTGCACGCAAGATACGAATCAGCACAACTGTTGGCGATTATTCGTGAAGTAGAAATCAATGTCAGCCATGGCTCACCTCCGATTCTGGTACCAGGTTTTGACCTGCGTGTCCGTCAGGTTGAGAGAAGCGGCCAACTCCATCCGGTCTTGCACGCTCAAGTACTTTTGTCGTTCAAAGCTGCGCTCGAGCTGGGCCAGCTGATGGTCGGTGAAGGCCGTTCGCGCCTTCCGGGGTTTCTTCAACCGGGAATTATGTGGACTGTCTCTGCTGCTTGAGATCTCTCTGTCTCCCTCTTCTTTTACTGTAAACACAATCGGTTGAGAACAAATATTTTATTTCTGATTAGGCCCACATACATTAACAAAACAATACAGTAAAAAGTACATTAAAAAGAGAACACAGGCCACACAAGTGTAATTTTAAATATCCGTTTTTCTAACCTGTCTCAATTTCTTGGAGATTAAGCATGTTAAAACCAAGCAGGCTATATTTATTCATGTACGTCACTGAATACAATTCATCAGCCTCAAAATACAGAAATTCACATGCACCTAGATTTCTTTCTTCCGTTATAATCTATCTTAGTCTAACATTTCTAAATTTGGGACCTACATTGTAATGTTCAATTCAAAGTCAGTTCTATTTTCCTCTCAAAAAGAGAGATGCAATGGGAGCGTTCTTGCTGAACAGTTGAGGCCTCTCAAGATACACAATAATCCGTCTAATTGAACCACAAGGGAAACGACTCTTTCAACCGCAACGAAGGAACTTCTAAGGGACCGTATGAGCGAGGGAAAGCGGCGGACGGCCTTGCTAGTTACAAATCTGATTAGCACTGTGACAAATTACATCAAATCCCTCAAATATAAGGAGGCAGATACGCTGAAATCAAAGCACCCCTAGCACGGCTGACTACACTCGTTACAAGGGCTTTGGACCTGAATATCGATGAGAATAAGAACACACACACACACACATAACCTGCAAATCAAAATCAAACGTTATCTAAAAATATTCTACAGAGTATAAGTACACACTCTAGACTATATTAATATTGATTTGTAATCATAAAGGCCTATAGGCCCACACTCATTGACTACTACAAACGGTATTGGCTTTATAAAAATAAATACGCTATATTGGTGTTAAAAATAAGAATAGGCTATTAATGTTAATGTAATCACGTAACGTGTAAGTGTAAAGTACACGGTATGTCACACCAAAGAGAGACATGGTGGACATATGAAATGGTTTAGCAGTCCAGCTGTGCTTCTTTCCTGCTGTTTAGGCCCTCATATCAACGGCTGTTTTATTTCAGGCAATGTCTCAATAAACTGTCAATGCACGTGACAAGTCTGTTCGACGTGATTGGAAACAGACATAGGAACGTGATGGTGTTTATCTGCGCGAGAGACCTTGTCATCTCATCCTCGCTCTCTCTTTCTTGACATCAACATATGCTTTCTGCTTTAACAGAAATGCCTTTGATTGGAGCACACACGATTTTACACGTCCACGTTCTACAATCATTTATTGATCATATTATTTGATTTTTCTAACATAGGAATTTAATTTAAAACACTTAGCAAAGTTATGCCCCCTGTATCAGATCAGACTAAATGGAAAAGTATTCTTTCATCCATATTTTTCTGTCAACTGTATTTATTGTCCTTTCTGTCTGGGCCTATGAAGCCTAAACTTAGTTTATTTGTTATTTCTTAATATTTAAACGAGTACTAGGATACATTTATTTAGGTTGGTTTTACGTTGAGCATGTAGCAACACTATTTGCTACTTTTTAATTTGTATTTCTTTGAAATTATAAAGTTAAATTTCAACTTAATTACTGATAAGGAACACACATTTTGGAGCTCAAGATACAAGATCTTTTCCACCCACAAAAAATAAAAATATAGGCAGACCAATTTTGTATTCTCTTGTAGCCCTACCATTATATACAGCTACTTAGATGCAATGAGTGTTATAAGAGTGTTACTTTACCTTTGTATTCGCTGTCAGAAGACGAGTTGCTGTGGATTTTGTCCATGAAGTCTTCTGCTATTTTCGAAGCCAGTCGGCCCGTCTCCTGAGTAGGCAACCCATTACTAGAGTACGGGGCGCACGCAGCTAGCGGCTTGCAGTCGGCTAGAATGTCTCTTATGAGAAAAGATGAGGTTACGGTTCGCGGTTGCGAGCCCGCGGAGATCTGTCCGTGTTGGAGATGGGGCGGCAGAGCGATACCGTGACCCGGTCTCTGTGATACTTCGTCCACGCACTCTCTCCTCGGTGAAGGGGGGGATGAGCAGCCGCTTTCGATGTCAGATCTCGGGCTGAACTCCAGCGGTGACCGGCATTCCCCGATCAAACTGTCCCCTTTGGATGTTACCGGACTCCCGGGTCGGTGGGAAAGTAATGAGTCGATCCCAAAGCTGGAACCGTTTGTAGAAGCTTCCATTGTCTGTCAGCGCAGCTGAGTTCTTCTGGGCCTCTCTTCAAACTATCATTGGTATTCACGACAAGTTCAGGCCAGCGATCGCTGGAAATATTCGTTGTCTCAATTTATTTCCTGCAGAGGAATCCACATATGATTCGGATATCACGGCTATTCATCCACCACGTCTCTCCTTCTCCCAGGTCACTCTTGCAGTCGACAAAACAGTAAGAATCTCCAGATCATCGACGTTAAAGCATACGAATATGTTACAAAATCGAATCCACGTCCAACTAATGCTAAGTAGCCTTCTAGGCTTCGTATCCTTATAAAATCGATATAACTTGGTATCAGTCTCTGTTGGCAAGTTTGATAGATTTTTCCGGATCTTTATACAAAAAAACACAACTCACCTAGCTATAGCCTACAAACAGCATACATGCGTTAAGTTATTGACCAGATAAAGCGCGGATCTGCCTGAAAAAACTGTATTGAAGCAGCTGCAGCGCAAATAAATTCTTCGGGCTCGGGCGTTTCAGCACCATGGACAGGTACAATAGCGCGAGCTGCGCAGGTGTATTTCAAGACCTGCAACTGACGGAAGAACGCCGTTTCTGAAGATTTCACCGCTTAAAAAGTCCTTCGCTGATGTTGTGAACCGTGCTGCGCGCGACGGCAGTGGAAATAGTAGGCATTCTGTGCCAGCAACGAGAAGCAACAAGCGATACGGAACGGGCGGGTATCAGGCGACCGAACGCACACGGTAAAACTGAGGTAAACTGGGTTAAAGAGACTCAACTGGGAACTGAAATACAAAGCAGCGAGGGAGATTCCACCAAAAATTGAACTTGACGAAAACTCAGGAGCTAGGTTTTAAGGACGCTAGGACACGTGAGTCCCCTGTGACAAGACTTCATTGGCTGAGGGGGTTTTTAGGGTGTTGACGGTCTCGCGGAGAAGGAAACAGACCCCCCCAAACGCCCACTCACTCTCGTTGCTCCCTTACTTTGATTAAAGGAGACACTGAATTCATCAGTAGCCTCAGATCCAACTGTTTACAGGCAATTTTCACACTGTTTGCTTTCATTACATCATTGATGAGGCCTATAATGGGGTTATTATGTGGAGCGGGTGGGTCTTTTCTCTCGCCTCTCGGTACGCGCGTGTGTTCAGTCAAATTTAGGATTTTTTCTCCAGATATTTTCCACCTGCTGTTTTTTTTTGTTTGTAGATGGTCTGAATTTAGTTTTGAATGTCCTACTATGTTGCATTATTCGATAAATAACGTGTTTTTCTACTATGAATGGGTAGATTATATATTTGTGTGTGATAATAATAATAATCGTTGTATTTTATTAGCATTAATTAATTAATTATATATAATAACACTGACAGCACCATCAGTGTGAATGAAAATGATTGAAACAAATAAAGTACTACTAATAAAAATACTAATAAAAGTAATTTCTTATTACATAAAAATATGTTCTTTAAATGTTCATTGTTATTGTAGTATTAACGTGATCGTTGTTAGTATTTTGCAGAATTATTGTTGTTTTATATTTTTTTAATTCTTAATATTTTCAATATTTATCCTATGGGATTGTTGTTTTTATTGTAAGCGATGTTTGTTATGAGTCTAGATGACAGAGGGGTTGATAGGTTGGTTGGTTTATCTACCATCTGAAATGTTTTATTGAAATGTCGCCTCACAAATGTATACTGCTTAAATCCGGTACGAAAATATTACGCTAGGCCAACCAAGTTCATCCTCGATGAAAGAAAAATAGTAAATGTGGTGATATTTAATATTATTAAATGTTGTTATTTTATTCTAAGGAAATATGTTGTGTATAGCCTAGATAAATACAGGGTGAAAGATTAAACTAAACTCACCTCACTTTTTGGCGCATGAAAAAGCACGAGCGTCGAGTGGTCAGCATTTAGTTCATGATAAGCAGCCATCTAGTAATGTATACAATGCTAATAGGGAATAATGTTCCGAACAGCATGTGCTGAATGGATGGCGTGACGCAAACTTTAACGTGCATGAAATACCATTGTCTGCACTTTCGCTTCTTTCTCCAAAACAGTTAGCCCCTCGTGACTCTCCGACAGGCCATAATAATCGAACCCCCCATGTGACCACCAGATTGGAGGCGCTGGTACGATTCAGACACCGGCAGGTTAGTGAATCCGCTCTCGATCCCATGGGGTCTTCTCTCGGCTGCAAGCTGTCACACATGAGGCGAGGACCGAGCACACACCCATCTTGACTTAGCTTTTCTTCTTCTAAGCTTTGGGTGGTAGGTGTATGCAGGCAGATCCTAACTCCGTCACGAGGCTATAGCCTGTAAGTTTGGCATTTAATAACCGACACCCGTATAAATACAATAAACAATGTTCATTTTTTAGTTTGTTTCTGTTGCTGTAATTACGAATAAAACAGGGTAATTAAACGTGTAAAAGTATAACATAATTGTTTTTATAAATTACTTGGAAAACGTATAATAAAAAAAAAGATTAGTAAAAAAAATTAAGAAGCTACTTTTTCCACATTGGTTTATTGTTAATCTAATGTTAATTTACACTCAAGTCACCCAGTCAGTTTAGAATTATTTTATTTGGCATGTTGTACACTCAAGTACAATAACTATTTCTAACATATAAATTACTAAACAGGCTGTTACTTGAAGAAAATAGTCAGTAAGAAACGTCTCCTGTGTTGATTTTGAACACGTGCATGGAAGGAAGCACAGGTTTACAGTTTTCAGAATGTGAGGCTTATTCACCACAAGGTCTCTCTCTCTCTCTCTCTCTCTCTCTCGTCTCTCTCTCTCTCTCTCTCTCTCTCTCTCTCTCTCTCTCTCTCTTCCCCCCCCTCTGTCTCTCTATCTTTCGCTCTGTTTCCTGCCTCTCTCTTCCCTGCCTATCTCTCTTCCTCTCTCTGCCATTTAATTTCAACAACACCCTAAAACAACATGGCATATGGAGGGGGGAAAAAGACATAAGACAATAATGTTTCGATCACTGCTACACAGATTCAGGTTATCGCCAGTTATTGGAACAGATGTTCTTGTACTGTGACACAGACTACATAACATCCACCAGTCAATTATTATTGGTTAATATAAAACAATTGGGTTCTATCGACTTATTTAGCTGTTTCTGATTGGACGAGAGACGTTCCATGAGGCCCAGTGTCACAATCATATGTTACTGCAAGCAATCTCCTCCATTGAGCCATGGGGCCTATATTCAGAGTAAATATGAGGGAATAACTCATATGGGGTTGCCTGGTTACGCCGGGCAGTACAAGATGAAACGAAACAATGTGTTGTTTTTTATTTGTTTTGATTGAATGTGAATATAAATATAAATTCAGATTTATTTTGTAAAATGTGTGTCGCCTTTGGATAAACTTTGGCAGCTCTTTGGAGCAGTGAGTAAAACATGCCTTTCTGGAAAGGAGAAATACCTGAAAACATGACTTCACACAACAAACAAACAGCGTCTAAACCAGCCCGGGTTCCCGAGCACCGCGGACCAGTCACAGATGCAAATGACGCACCTTAAAGCCATCAGGTACGAGACATGACAGAAAATAATGAGAATTGCTGAATCTTTTATAAGGTTAACCCTCACATATCCCAGTCAGCTGTCACACAAGAAAGAATTTAGCACATGCACACGGGCGAAATAAACCTTCATCGTCTCATTAATGCTGACAGGGCCCCTGGACCGGCAGCTATCAGCGCCGACGCGCCACCTCGTTTTGTGCCGGGTAATTTGCAACGGAGACAGACCCCTCTCTCCGGGAAGAGAGAGAGAGAGGAAGGAGTGAGGGAGGAGGAGTGAGGGACGGGACGGCAGAGGCTTCGTGGAGCGCAGAAGAAAGGAGGGAGGGAAGGAGGGAGGGAAGGAGCGAGGGAAGGTCTAGGGGGAGGGTGAAAAGATGGCGAGCACGCCGGGATCCTGATGGCGCCCTAATTGGAAGCGTTGGGCATCGTGAACGGAGGCTGCTCGGTGACAGCTAGAGCCGTCAGAATGATAGCCCACTTGTCAGCGCAAAGACCAATAAAAACAAACCACTTTTGATTTAATTGGAGGTGTAGCAGCTATGGTGAGTGTGTGTGGTTAGTGCCGAGGGTAGGTGCGTGTGTGTGTGAGGGGGCATGGGGGAGGGGTGGTGGGCGCAGGGGGGGGAGTCGCTTCAGGTTTAGGGTTGCATGCGGGTCTGTCTGTATGTAGGAAATCATCACTCCAGCCTTCAGTAGCTCTCATCCCTCTGTCATCCACAGACAGGGAGGTGTTCCGTGGTTGCCGTGGTCGCTGGTTGCCGTGGTTTTGATTCTGTCCCTGGAGAGCTCCTCTGGCCAGACAGCCGCTAGCGGAGCGAAACTCTGCCGGGGAATTTTCTTCCGGACGATTCCGGAATGAGGAGGCTGTTGTTCTGTCTGTGGGCTCCGGTAACCGTGTCAACCTGGTAACCGTGTCAACCTGGTGTTGTGTGTGAGCGTGATCTACGGCCATGTTGTTTAAAACCAAACGAACTCCCGCGGAAAACAGACGTTGTTTACGTAAAGATCAAAGAGAGATGATAACTTTAAGTCTTCGGACATTGTGTAGTGTTTTCACCTTGCGTTACAGCATTCATATACAACATTTACATTACATTTAGTCATTTAGCAGACGCTCTTATCCAGAGCGACTTATTGTAAGTACAGGGACATTCCCCACGAGGCGAGTAGGGGGAAGTGCCTTGCCCAAGGACACAATGTAATTTGTTTGGGCACGGCCGGGAATCGAACCGGCAACCTTCTGATTAGTAGCCCGATTCCCTTCAGCCATCTGACTCCCCATATACATCTTGACCACGTCCACAGTGTTGTCTGTGTGTGTGTTGTGTGTGTGCGTGTGTGTGTGCGTGTGTGTGTGTGTGTGTGTGTGTGTGCGTGTGTCTGTGTGTGTGCTGTTGGTCCTGATTCAGTTGCAGGAGGCACCCTCTGGACGAGAGGACTGATATTGGCATCCATCCCTGTCCATCCTTGCGTTGTGACTCTGTCTCATGACTACAGGCCCCTACAAGGACCGCAACACAGACCTTCTCCCCTCATCTCGTCCCGCTCCCAAGGCCCAGCCGGCTTCAGGAAGCCCGCGTTTCATTATCCTGACAGAGTTCAGCAAACACATCTGGTCCGAGGCAGAGGAGGGGATGGAGAGACGGGTCCAGGAGCAGGAGGAGAGGAGGAGAGAAGGAGGAGAGGAGCCAGAGGACGAGGATCTCCACTCATCCATCACGCTGTCCCCCCAGTGAGCTGCACCAGCTCGCTCCAAACAAGCAGACACCCTCTGCTCTGACGACCTTCGACCCCCGAGACAGAGCGCCAAGGTCTGAGTCACGGTACCCAGAGAGAGAGAGCTAGCAGAGAGAGATAGAGTAGAGAGAGAGAGCGAGTAGAGAGATAGAGCGCGAGATCGCTCAGCGCGATCGAGAGCTCCGCTAGCTAGCGCTAGCTGATCGCGATGCGAGAGAGCGAGAGAGATAGAGATCGAGAAGCTAGGATAGCGCATCTCGATCTAGAGAGCGAGAGACCGCGCTGCGAGCTCTTTCAGATCGATCGTTATATCGATGTCTTATCGTGCGATCCACGATCTGGATCTCTCATTGCTCTAGTGATATCGACTGTAGCTCTCGTTCGCGCGTCTTTTCATCTCTCTGTCTCTCTCTCGCGCGCTCTCTTCTCGCTCGCTTGCTCGCTTCGAGCTCGCGGTCTAACGCTCTTTTCTCTCTATGCTCTCTCTCGACATGCTCTCGTATCGAGAGTCCACTACGTCCCCTCTATCTCTCTTGCACTCCGCTGCCCGCTCTCTTTCCTCTCTGCTCTCTTTCCTATCGCCTTCTCTCTCTCTCCTCTCTTAGATCTCGTTCGCTCGTTCTCTCGTTCTCTCGGGCTCTCTGCCGCTCTCCATGTCTCGCGTCTCTCTCTTCTCTCTCTCTCTTTCTCTCTCTCTCTATTCGCGCCTCTTTCTCTCATCTCCTCCGCTCTAACTCTCTCTCTACTGTCGCTTTCTCTTTTATCTCTCCCTTTTCTTCTTCTCTTGATCTTCTCTTTACCGCTCGTCTGCTCTATGCTCTTGATAAGGATAGAGCACTTTCTCCTATCTGCATCGGTCGATGTCCCTTTCTCTTTCCCTTTCTCTTGCCCGGTCCCGTATCTTTCTCTTTCTAGGAAGGGAAGAGCCCACCCAGAGAGAGAGGAGACACAGAGAGATAGAGCGAGAGGTAGAGAGAGAGGTAGAGAGGAGAGAGAGAGCAACATTCCAGTAAGGTGTCACAGTTCATGTGAAGCTGTCTTGAAGCCCCTCCTCAGCCCCTCCTCCAGCCCCTCTGAGTCCTGCCAGGCCAGCCTCCTCATGTTGGGCCAGCCTCCTCATGTTGGGCCAGGGCCTCTCTTCCAGCTGCCTCGGGAGAGACCCTCACAAGCTGGAACAGCCTCGCCTCCGGCCCCTGGCCCTCTGGGGGCGAGGGAGCTGGGGTCGCCCCCTAGCCCGTCATGGGGGACAGGGCCCTGGCTGCACCCTTGCCCCCTCCCTCCTCGCGGGGGGGTTGGAGCGAGGAGACCGGCCTGTGATGTCAGATCTCTGCGTTCGTGTCAGTAGTCAGGAGAGGTATCTCACACATGACTAATTGCTGGTGGGGTGATGCTGGCTGGGTGAGTGAGGGGGAGGTGAGTGTGAGGGGGGGGAGGTGAGGGGGCTGTGTTTGGTTCAGCGTCCTTGATAAGTGAACGGCTGTGGATGAATGTCAAAATGTCGAGGTGATGTAATTAGCGTTTGGTGATGTCACGTCATCAACGCCGCTTCTGTACGCAACACACACATGCAAACACACACACGCACACAGATACATAGACACACGCACTCACACCACAAACGCAAAACATATACATATACACACACAGATACACTCATACAGACACGCACACCCAACAACCATGTCATCACACCTTCCTCCCCCCCCGACTCCCGTGCACTCCTGATTTGCCAATATGCAGGTGATATGTGAGGGTCGCAACATCTCAATTATCACACCTCCTGTCAGTGGTTTAGACTGTCCCAGTCCTCCTCATAACTAACCACATGCCCCCACGGCGGCGCCCCACCCACCGCTGTGACTTTTATTGCTTCATTAGGACGCGCCACATGCTTCAGCTCGCCCACGCTCCAAGAGGACGCGAGCCGGAACAACGTTTGGCAGGTGAGGGGGTGATGAGAGGAGCCCCCTGCCTGCTGGGTACTGCTGCTCTGGGCAGGCCTGGGTCAGAGAGAGGCCCTGGTCAGAGAGAGGCCTGGTCAGAGAGAGGCCTGGGTCAGAGAGAGGCCCTGGTCAGAGAGAGGCCTGGGTTAGAGAGAGGCCCTGGTTAGAGAGAGGCCCTGGTTAGAGAGAGGCCCTGGTTAGAGAGAGGCCCTGGTCAGAGAGAGGCCCTGGTCAGAGAGAGGCCTGGGTCAGAGACAGACCTGGGTCAGAGAGAGGCCCTGGTCAGAGAGAGGCCCTGGTCAGAGAGAGGCCCTGGTCAGAGAGAGGCCCTGGTCAGAGAGAGGCCTGGGTCAGAGAGAGGCCTGGGTCAGAGAGAGGCCCTGGTCAGAGAGAGGCCCTGGTCAGAGAGAGGCCTGGGTCAGAGAGAGGCCCTGGTCAGAGAGAGGCCCTGGTCAGAGAGAGGCCCTGGTCAGAGAGAGGCCTGGGTCAGAGAGAGACCTGGGTCAGAGAGAGGCCCTGGGTCAGAGAGAGGCCCTGGTCAGAGAGAGGCCTGGGTCAGAGAGAGGCCCTGGTCAGAGAGAGACCTGGGTCAGAGAGAGGCCCTGGTCAGAGAGAGGCCTGGGTCAGAGAGAGGCCCTGGGTCAGAGAGAGGCCCTGGTCAGAGAGAGGCCTGGTCAGAGAGAGGCCCTGGTCAGAGAGAGGCCCTGGTCAGAGAGAGGCCCTGGTCAGAGAGAGGCCTGGGGTCAGAGAGAGACCTGGGTCAGAGAGAGGCCCTGGGTCAGAGAGAGGCCCTGGTCAGAGAGAGGCCCTGGTCAGAGAGAGGCCTGGGTCAGAGAGAGGGCCCTGGTCAGAGAGAGGCCTGGATCAGAGAGAGGCCCTGGTCAGAGAGAGGCCCTGGTCAGAGAGAGGCCTGGGTCAGAGACAGACCTGGGTCAGAGAGAGGCCCTGGTCAGAGAGAGAGGCCCTGGTCAGAGAGAGGCCCTGGTCAGAGAGAGGCCTGGGTTAGAGAGAGGCCCTGGTCAGAGAGAGGCCTGGGTCAGAGAGAGGCCCTGGTCAGAGAGAGGCCTGGGTTAGAGAGAGGCCCTGGTCAGAGAGAGGCCTGGGTCAGAGAGAGGCCTGGGTCAGAGAGAGGCCCTGGTCAGAGAGAGGCCCTGGTCAGAGAGAGGCCCTGGTCAGAGAGAGGCCTGGGTCAGAGAGAGGCCCTGGTCAGAGAGAGGCCCTGGTCAGAGAGAGGCCCTGGTCAGAGAGAGGCCCGGGTCAGAGAGAGGCCCTGGTCAGAGAGAGGCCTGGGTCAGAGAGAGGCCCTGGTCAGAGATGGTTTCAGACCAGGCCTTGGATAGGGTATCTGCAGACCTGGGGTCAGAGATGGTTTCAGACCAGGCCTTGGATAGGGTATCTGCAGATCTGGGGTCAGAGATGGTTTCAGACCAGGCCTTGGATAGTGTATCTGCAGATCTGGGGTCAGAGATGGTTTCAGACCAGGCCTTGGATAGGGTATCTGCAGATCTGGGGTCAGAGATGGTGAGATGTCACACGAGGGCCTTTCACACTGGCCCTGAAGCTGAACCTTAAGGTCAGTTAGTGGAACATCTCCCAGCATTCCTCCTCCTGTCCTGCCTCTGATGCTTCAGCTCCTCGTTGGAGACGATTCCTGAAAACAGCTAGCTGCTGCTGTCACAAACACACAGACACACAACCGAGCAGGTATGTACGGTTCTTTTATTGATGCATGCAGTGTGTGTGTGTGTGTGTGAGTGAGTGTATGTGTGTGTGTGTACGTTAGGGGGTTTCTCGGTGTGTAGAATAAGACCCCAGAAAATGCTCATTAGAGTTGACCTTGGCACTCGGAGCGGACGTTTGATGGATGGGGTACAGGGCCAAACAAGGCCCCGGGGAGCCATGATCTTATCTCTTATTGTACACACACCTCCCTCCCTGTGACCCTGTCTACGCTCACTCACTCCGCTCCGCTCCACACGCTTCACAGGCAGAATAACTCTGAGCTGACACCGAGGGAGGGAGGGGGAGAGAGGGAGGGGGAGAGGGAGGGGGGAGAGGCGACGAGGGAGAGGGTAGGATGGGAGAGGGAGACGGGAGAGGGAGAGGGAAAGGGGGGGAGAGAGAGGCGGAGAGGAGAGAGAGGAGAGGGAGAGGGAGAGAGGGCAGGGGGGAGAGAGAGGGAGGGGCGGAGAGGGAGGGAGAGGGAGAGGGAGAGGGAGAGGAGAGGGGAGGGGAGAGGGAGAGGGAGAGGGAGAGAGGAGGAGAGGGAGAGGGAGAGGGAGAGGGAGAGGGAGAGGGGAGAGGCGAGAGGGAGAGGGAGAGGGGAGGGAGAGGGAGAGGGGGGGAGCGGGAGAGGGGAGAGGAGGGGGGAGGGGGAGGGGGAGAGGGGGAGGGCGAGAGGGAGAGGAGAGGGAGGGGGGGGAGAGGAGAGAGGAGAGAGGGAGAGGAGAGAGGGAGGGAGGGGTGGAGACTGGAGGGAAGAAGGAGAGGGGATGGATGGAGGGGACCTGGGGAGAGATGGAGGATGGGGGAGAGAGAGAGCGGTAGCAAGATGCGGAGAGAGAGGTGGCGGTGGGGGGAGGAGAGGGAGGAGAGGGGAGGGGGGGGAGAGGGGGGGAAGGGAGGGGGAGGAGGGATGGATAGAACAGGAGAAGAAAAACAAACACACAGAGGGCCAAGAAAACCATAGCTCACTGAGGGTGTCATTCACCCACATAAGTCAGCTGTTGTTTTTCCAGTGTAAATGTCTGGAGGCAGGTGGAGAGTGAAGGGAAAGGGAGGAGGCAGGGATGGGAGAGGAGAGGAGAGGGAGAGGGAGAGGGAGCGGGAGGGAGAGGGAGAGGGAGAGGGAGAGGGAGAGGGAGAGGGAGAGGGAGAGGGAGAGGGAGAGGGAGAGGGAGAGGGAGAGGGGGGGATCAGTGATGGAGCAGCAATGATGAGCTGACATGAAAGACGCTCTCTCTCAGGGTTTCCTCTGCAGCGTGCTGTCTTGTACTCTCTCTTACCTCACACACACACATGTACACACACACACACACATGTACACACACACACACACACACACACACACACACATGTACACACACACACATACACATGTACTCACACACACAAACATATAAACCCAAGCACACACACTCAGGGTCAGAGAGAGAATTGACCAGTGTTGTGGTCAAAACATGCTCATTGTGAGAGACAAAGTGTATAAAGTGTTTGGAGGTGAGATGAACTGCTTGGGCAAGATGCATGCTGGGAATGCTTCAGTTTTGACCAACACATGTTAGCAACTGGAAAACCACAGATTGTGAGTGTGTGTGAGCGTGAGTTTGTGTGTGTGTACGTGTGTGAGTGTGTGTGTGTGTGTGTACGTGTGTGAGCGTGAGTGTGTGTGTGTACGTGTGAGTGTGGTGTGGGTGTGTACGTGTGAGCGTGAGGGGTGTGTGGTGTGACGTGTGTGAGTGTGTGGGTGTGTAGTGTGAGCGTGAGTGTGTGTGTGTGTGTACGTGTGTGAGTGTGTGTGGTACGTGTGTGAGACGTGAGTGGGAGTGTGTGAGTGTGTGAGCGTGAGTGTGTGTGTGTGCATGAGTGTGTGTGTGTGTGTGGAGCACCGTCAGGGCCCCTTGTCTTCCTCCTCCACGATCCCACCAGGTAGGACTCCTGACAGGCTCAGAAGGAGATAACACACAAAGATGTTGCTGTAATTGCACCTGGTTGCGTCATGAAAAAGTAATAATTTGCTGTCAAGGACGTCAAGATGTCAACGTTTGGCAGAAGCTGATAAGGTATCGACTGCCTCTTGAGGACTCAGCCTTTCACACACACTCACTCTTCCTCTCCAACACACACACCTTCACTGAGTCAACTTCCAGAGAGAGAGAGGGGAGCCATACACAGACAGAGCGAGAGGAGAGAGAGAGAGAGAAGAGGGACGAGAGAGAGAGAGAGAGAGAGAGAGGAGAGAGAGAGAGAGAGAACGATGGACAGAGACCTAGAGAGAGGAGAGAGACACAGAGGAGCGAGAGAGGAGAGGAGAGAGAAGATAGATGAGAGATGAGAGAGACGAGAGAGAGAGAGAGACGAAGAGAGAGAGAGAGAGAGAGAGAGAGAGAGAGAAAGAAGAGACAGCAGAGAGAGAGAGAGGGAGAGAGAGAAAGAGAGGACAGAGAGAGAGCGTTGAAGACTGAGAGAAAGATTGTGAGAGAACGAGGGACAAGCTGGAATCGTAGCCTCTCTCTACCCTGAGACATAATGCATTGTATTCTCCATCTCTACCAACCCCCGATGCATTCATAGCACATGCACATGATTGTCTCAAATTATACCTGTCACTATCACAGCACGCAGCATGGCTTGCTGAGGTAGTTGAGTTGAATAATACACACATTACACCTGGCTCCCTTCTCCCATGTCACTTGGATTACTGTCACCGTGTCATGAGCAGGTGCGTGACTGAAGCGTCTCTGGGAGAGGAGGGTCGGCGGGCAGGCCCTTCTGTTGGAGAGGAACCTGATGGGTCGAGGGCAGGCCCTTCCTGTTGGAGAGGACCCTCAGCGCTCCGGCTGGACCATTTGTAGATCTGACGAGCGTAAGATCTAGACGCCGATCCAGAAGACCAGTTGGAAGATCTGGACCCCGCAGATCCAGAAGACAAGTGTAAGATCTGGACCCCGCAGATCCAGAAGACAGTGTAAGATCTCGACCCGTAGATCCAGAAGACAAGTGTAAGATCTGCCCCGCAGATCACAGAAGAACAAGTGTAAGATCTGGACCCCGCAGATCCAGAAGACAAGTGTAAGCACTAGGACCCCGTAGATCCAGAAGCACAGTGTAAGATCTGGACCCCGCGGATCTGAGAAGGAGGGCACGCGCGAATTGAAGGTAGCAGACCGCCACCGGGACGACGCGGTCCTCCTCGAGAGAGGATGTTCTCTCGGGGATGAGGGTGGTGGAGGGGAGGAGGGGATGAGGGGTGGCGGGGTGGAGGGATGAGGGGTATGCAGGGGATGGAGGGGAAGAGGGATGAGGGGTGGAGGGATCGAGGGGATGAGGGGAATGAGGGATGAGGGTGGAAGGGTGGCGGGATGAGGGTGTGGCAGGGGAAGAGGGGTGGAGGGAGGAGGGGCAGAGGGAGCTGAGGGATGAGGGTTGAAGGGTGTGGAGGGATGAGGGTGGAGGGCGATGAGGTGTCAGAGACGAGGGGTGGAGGGGCTGAAGCGGGGTGGAGGGGCTGCAGGGATGAGGGGATGAGGGACTGAGGGATGAGCCTCCCCGGGTGAGGGTGTGGAGGGTGGAGGGGTGGAGGGTCGGGAGGCTGGAGGGAGGAGGGCTGGAGGGAGGAGGGGTGGAGGGTGGCGTGTGCGATGACGGGGATGAGGAGGATGAGGGATGAGGGGAGAGCGGGGTTGAGGGGTGGAGGGTTGGATTGGTGGAGGGGTGGAGGGCGGGGGGGGGGGTGGAGGGGAGGGAGGGAGGCAGGGGATGACGGGGATGAGGGGCAGGAGGGATCCGGGGGATGAGGGGAGGAGCGGGATGGAGGGGATGAGGGGATGAGGGGAATGGAGGGGATGAGGGGTGGAGGGAGTGGAGGTGCGGGGAGGGAGGGAGGGGGGGAAGGGGTGGAGCGGGTGGGGGTGGCGGGGTGGGAGGGTGGAGGGGTGGAGGGGTTTGGAGGGGTGGAGGGGGGGAGGGGTGGAGTGGGTGGAGGGGGGGTTGTTTTTTGGGAGGGGTGGAGGGGGGGGGAGGGGGGTGGAGGGTGGAGGGGTGGAGGGGTGGAGGGGTGGGTGGAGGGCGTGGAGGGGGGTGGTTGGAAGGGGTGGAGGGGATGACAGGGGATGAGGGGATGAGGGGACGGAGGAGGGTGAGGGGATGAGGGGTATGGGGGATGAGGGGCTGAGGGGGAGAGGGGATGAGGGGATGAGGGGATGAGGGATGGGGGATGAGGGGATGAGGGGGATGAGGGGAGAGGGGAGGGGATGAGGGGATGAGGGGATGAG
>CAEFZP010000540.1:0-183620 GCA_903064625.1 Mallotus villosus | reverse complement strand
GCACACACACACACACACAAATACATACTCATACACACAGTACATACTGCAAACCAGTATACATACACATACACACAGTACATACTGCAAAACAATATACATACAAACAAACACAGTACATACTGCAAAACAATATACATACACACAAACACAGTAATACTGCAAAACAATATACATACACAGACACACTCACACACTCAAAACCCACACTGACCTGATCGTCTTCGGGACCCCTCCCCTCTCTCCATGATAGTGGGGGGGAGTAGTGGGGGTGCTGTGACCCTGGTCCAGTCTGATCCCCCTTAGCTAGATACTGTCTGTCTACCTCTCTGTCTGTCTGTCTGTCTGTCTGTCTGTCTACATGCCCTGCTGCATGTCTGTCTACCTCTCTATCTCTCGATCTCTGTCTGGTTGTCTGTCTGTCTGTCTGTCTGTCTGTCTCCTGTCTGTCTCTGTCTGGCTCTGTCTGTCTACCTGCCCTCCTGCATGTCTGTCTATCTCTCTATCTGTCTGCTAGTCTACCTGTCTACCTGTCTTCTAGTCTGTCTGTCTACCTGTCTGTCTATTTGCTGTCTGTCTGTCTGTCTGTCTGTCTGTCTGTCTGTCTGTCTGTCTGTCTGTCTGTCTGTCTGTCTGTCTGTCTGTCTGTCTGCTTGTCTGTCTGTCTGCTCGGTCCGACAGTAGAACTCAGTCCTCTATATCTGCTCCATCTGATCTGTGTAGCTTAGCAGCTTTGGCTCAGCTGGATATGCGGCGCGTGTGTGTCTGTGTGTGTTCTGGGAACAGTAACCATCCCTGCTGTCCTATGCAGTCCGTCCCTGCTCGTTCATATGCAGTCCAGTCCCTGTGCTGTCCCAGCAGGGTAGCGGAGCACCTGACCTGAGCACCACCACCCCCCACCTTCACACACACACACACACACACACACACACTGGCGCGCACACACACTCACTGCCAGTAAAGAGAGAGGGAGGAAGTGTAAAGGGAGGGAGGGAGTACGTGAAGGACAGAGGGATATGGAACGAGAAAGAGGCAGAGAGAGAGAGAGGGAGCGCGAGAGAGGAGAGAGAGAGAGAGAGAGAGAGAGAGAGGGCGAGAGAGAGAGAGAAGAGAGAGAGAGAGAGAGAGAGAGAGAGAGAGAGAGCTAGAGAGAGAGCAGAGAGAGAGAGAGAGGAGAGTGACGAGAGAGCGAAAGGGGAAAGGGAAGGATGGCGATGTGGAGAAAGATCGAAAGAGGAGTGAGGGGAAGAGGGTAAAATGAGAGAGGAGAGGAAGGGAAAGTGATTCACCACAAGATGTCATCACTTCCCGCACTGCTGAGAGCACACTGCAAACAAATATATACAACTTTTACACAAGCAATAAGACGTCATCTATTCATTGTTTTTTTGTTTTTTAAGTGTAATTTTGTCTAGCATGGCAGCAACAGAATAGCCCCATGGAAACATTCCAGAGCATATAAAACTGGGAAGGGACAAAGCACATTACTGCAGAATCCCAGACTCTGACAAAGACTTCTGTGCAATTTGGAACAATACTGGAGCCTTTTCCACTAGGGCTTGATTGTCAGTAATTTAATCTGATGTTTACGACAGTTGGTCTGTTTGCTACGCTGGTTTAAGATGAGGATGGTTTACTGTAGCTGGCTTCTTTCATAGAGGAACACTCATCAGTTCCATGGCAACTAAATGAAGGCCATGAACAACCAGAACCATACAAATACCACTTGGACATCCCATGTAAACACATGGAGGTAGTGCCCCAATCAGGTCACACATCATCGAGGTAGTGGCCCAATCAGATCACACATCATCGAGGTAGTGGCCCAATCAGATCACACATCATCGAGGTAGTGCACCAATCAGATCACACATCATCGAGGTAGTGCACCAATCAGATCACACATCATCGAGGTAGTGCCCCAATCAGATCACACAGAACTGCAGAAAGGATCCCATCCTGTCTAGACAAGCCTCATATTTCACGTATAATTTAAAATAGCTCTTTGGGAACGCAAGCAAAAAAAGTTTGGTAATTATGGGTACATTCAGCATTGTCAATCTCAGACAGTTTAAGGCAAAGCTTCGGCACTAACAGCAAGGCCAACCATCCAAACCCCATTTCAAAGTTAACTATGGTACACAATCAATCAACAAGAAATATGAGACATGAGGGAATGACAACCTAGTGATTTCGGTCAACAAAGGGTCTGGGAGGTTGTATTCACCTCATGTGATGAATGCTTTTGTTATGTCCTCACTCACACCCAAACACCTCCTCATTAACCAGTTATATTATGGTTGGAGTATAGCTCAGAAGAATCTCAAGATCTCCAGCCCCGTAAATAGTGTGTGATTTGGATACAAATGTCTGCTAAACGATACACCAGTACATGATATATGTGACAGTGGAACACTCTGTTCGCTTGTGTATACGGCGCACTATGCCACCACAAATACCTGTTCTACCAGGTACATTACTCACTCACACAGTCAATGTAAACAAAGACTGTCATCACACCATGCTGGTGGCACTGTTCGCGTGACATTCGATGACATTGGCCACCGCAATCTGCAATGATATCTCACTTATCGCAATGAGTGGTTGAGTGAGTGTGGTTGAAGACCTGTAGTCAGTGTGGTTCACCAGACTGTGTTTGTCTTCAGCAGAGTTCACTATGACTTCCTCTTCAGATCGACACCTCATGGTGTTTACCCCACCCAGTGGAAATCTCTGGTCTAACATCACATTTACAAACTGTCAATATCCCCACAGCCCCTGTCCACATCTTCAGAAGGTGGGTATTGCTACCAGTATTTGAGTGAACACGGCAGTTGGAGGAAGGATCTGCCAAGTGAATCATTACACAACACGGTTAGAGAGACAAACCATATCTTTGTGTGGGATGGTGGTTAAACCACTGCATGTGACTTGAATTCAAAGGTATTTTCAGGCATGAAGTCTGTAGTGACCAGGGTAAGGGGTTAAATATTTGCAGTAAGGCCAGTCAGCCAATTGAAGAGGCGTGTTGGAGCAAATACTAACCCTCATCCCAGACCAATAGACCAGGGGCCAATAAATACCACTGATAGTCAGAGTAGAGATTTGGAAACAAACAAGAAAACACTAGACACTGGGCACAAACGCGTCACACACGTGCACACACACTCACACATCTGGCTTCAATCATCTCCCATGAATAGATGCCCCCTTTCCCACACTCAAACTGTCAGACAACGCCAACAGTAGTAAGTGTTTTCCTGTGAAAGCTTGACTATTACCCACAATGACATTCCACAGACAGACCAGCAAACAACTTCCCTTCAAAAGGGAACTAAAAGACCAACAATCTGTCATTCACAACAAGTTAATACTTGACCGAGGAGAAGCCATCGAAGAACAGACAGCTGGCAATATTGCCACAGGGAAATAAGTCTGATATACTGACAGCCCTCAGAGAAGTACGAATATCACACAGAAGGGGAAGAAGAGGGGGAGGGGGGAAGTGAGACAACAGGAGTCAGGGAATAACAAAGAGAACACAAGAGAGAGGTGAGAGACAAAGAGGACAGGCAAGGCTGCATGACAACAGATCCTCTCCTGTGGGATATAGGGATGAAGCAAGTGAGAAGAAAGGGCGGGATTGGGGAGTGAAGAAAGAGAGAGGTGGAGGGAGAAGAGAGAGAGAGGGAAAAGGGTTTCTGGAAGTCTTGGTTACTTCCCAGAAGCTGATCCCATATCAGTGACACAACAAGCTCAAGAGCTTCCCAGCTGTGTGTGTGAGCACACTTTCTCCACACTAACACTTCTATTAAAATGCATTCAATATCGTTCATGAGAATGTTAGTTGACGCAGGATTAGGATAGCAGACAAATTCACACAACATCCTAGATGGTCAACAAAGAGACACAAACAAGTACAGCCAGTCATGCTTATCCCTCATCTAGCGAGCTAAACCACAACCTCAGTTCCTTAACAGAGACACATCCCACTTGTTACAGCCTGTCCAGCATGCGTCATGGGTGAGCCAGAGTGTGTGAATGTGTGTTTGCAATGAGTGAGGGAGTGAGTGCGTGCATGAGTGTGCGTGAGATTGCATAAGTGAATGCATGAGTGAAGTGTGTGAGAATGAGAGTGAGTGTGTGTTTGCGTGAGTGAATAGTGTGAGTGTGTGTGAGTGTGTGAGAATGAGAGTGAGTGTGAGTGTGTGTTTGCATGAGTGACTAGTGTGAGTGTGTGTGAGAATGAGAGTGTGTAAGAATGAGAGTGAGTGTGAGTGTGTGTTTGCATGAGTGACTAGTGTGAGTGTGTCTGAGAATGAGAGTGAGTGTGTGTTTGCATGAGTGAATAGTGTGAGTGTGTGTGAGAGAGTGTGTGTGTGTGTGTGTGTGTTTGTGGTGCGTCCAGCTCACCTGAGTATCCCCCGGGGCTGAGCCCCTCCCCGTCCTCGTCCAAGCAGACACTCCCACGCCGAGACTGTCTCCTGCTGCCATCCTCCACCGGCACCACCGTGAAGTTGGTGGGCATTCTTCCTGCGCCACACGCGCGTGTGTGTGTGTGTCGTTCCCACAGATCAGCACCACTCAGCACCTCTGTGTTTCTCACTTCTCACCTTCTCATGATAAGATTCCAAAGTTCTTACTCCCTCTTTCTGTCTCTCTCACACACACACATACCTGTGCAGAAAATGCAACACAGACTTTTCCCCTCTGTTGGTGAAGTTCTGACTTCTCATGTGATCAGAGTTTCATCAAATAAGACGAGAGAGTTTTTGTGCTCCTCCCCTCATGGCTTGTCCTCCACCACTCTTTCCTCAACCCCCTCCTCCACAAGGAAGTAAAATAGAGGCTCCTCCCCCAGTCTCTCTTCAACACACTCACACGATCATGACAGCAACACAGAAACTTCCTGTCAACTCAGGAATTCTGGTTCAAACTCTCAAAATTCTCCCAACATGGAGTTGAAGGTTGGCTTTAGCAAACATACAACTTCAAACTATAGTGTGAAACGAAATCTCTCTTACAACTCTTCCTTCTCAAGTTCCTTTTTTTTTCTCTGCGAGGAATCAAGAACACTGTGCACCACAGGTAAACAAAGGAGGGTTTCCTTTCCAGTGTTGCATCATGGGTAAAAGAGGTATTGCCTGGGAGAGGAAATGCACTCATACAGACATACACCACCCACACATGCATACCCATTCTACTGGGAAAGGAAAATTGCTTTAAAGTTACAGGAAACACTACAACTTAAAATACACAGAGAGGAAAGAGAAGCAATCAATGGAACAATTGTTCCACTGCAACTTCTTCTGTTCCAGTAAATGTCAACTGTTAAATGGAGTATAGACTGCTGTGTTTGAAACTGGTCTGGGGTCACTTTGCTAAAATGAAGGAAAAAAGGGAATAATAATAAAATATATAAACGGAAAATTTTGTTTTTATACTGCATTCGCAGATTTTGAAACAAAACTATCTAGCAAATCTATAGCTTTCAACGGGTTTCTCTTAGCCACGTATCTTGCACTGGACCCTCAGGGGGACATGTAATGAGAACAAGAACTTCATTCTGAGATGATTTCCTCATAAAGGCACTGGGAGACGGGGTTGGGCCAGATAAGATAAGGCCCTGAACTTACCTGAACACCTGTAAAAAACGTCCTTACATTGTTCAGTGAACCTTTAGTGTTGCTTGCTTTTCTACAGGTACACTCTTGCACTTTTGAGGTTCATGTTGTTTAATTGTAACTTGTTTAACTACATGTTCTGATAGTTCTTCCCTTTGGCACTTTTTTTGTTTTTTCACAATTTATGCTTCATGTTTTGGCTACCCGCAATCTTTGGGGCAATCTCGTTGTTATGATCAGTGACCTATGCACTTTTGTAAAAAGCTCTCTCTTCGAAGTCGCTTTGGATAAAAGCGTCAAATAAGCAAAATAAATACATGTAAATTGACAGCTGTCACAGGTTACAGGGTTGAATTTCCAAGTATAAACCGACAGATTCAGGTGTTTCTCAAATTAATTAAATAATCCAAACAGTCAAGTATGATTCTGTACTAAACCTTTAAAGCCCGAAATGCACCATATGCAATCTACACTCAGATAACGTGAATGAATAAGCTAAAGCAATCATAATTTGTGTTTCTCGTTGCCAAACTGATAGTCGAAGCTCTCTGGCGTCCCCTGGTGGTTTATCAAGGGACTTCTGATGCAAAAATTCGCTCTGGCTCAACTAAATTGAACGAAAGAAGATCGGGAAACACCTTGCCTGGTATGATGAGTCTCTGTATCTGCAGGAACATTCAGATTGTAGGCTCAGAATTTGGCGGTAACAATACTAGAGCATTAATCCATCCTGCCTTGTGTCAACTGTTCAGGCTGCGTGTGGAGGCATGGGCTATTTTAGGTAAATCAGATGGCTGAACGGTTAGGGAATCGCTAGTAATCTGAAGGTTGCCTGATCGATTCCCGGCCGTGCCAAATGACGTTGTGTCCTTGGGCAAGGCACTTCACTTCACCCTACTTGCCTCGGGGGAAATGTCCCTGTACTTACTGTAAGTCACTCTGGATAAGCGCGTCTACTAAAATGTAAAAGGTCTTTTCTTGGCTCACTTTGGGTCCTTTATCACCAAGTGAGTATTGTTAAAGGCAATGGAGACTCTTGTCCAGTAGGTAGGCTACTGTAGCAGAAAGTTACCCACAGTTCAGTGTGTTTTACCATAACACATTGATACTCATCCAGCTTTATTACATTTACTTTGTTCCTTCTGGCTCAGTCAAAGAGATAAGATTTGCAGAGGTGGAGGAGGGAATGAGTCACGAGTAAATCTGTATCGCTGGATCCAGTTTAAGTGTTTTGTCCTGTTATAAAACCACACCCTACCTGAATATTGTTGCTGACAACTTCCATCTCCTTTATGACCACATTGTATCAATCTTCTAATGTCAAGCAGAATTTGCTATCTCACATCGTCTCAAATTGGTTTCTTGAACATGACAGTGAGTTCACTGTACTCATATGGCCTCCACAGTCACCAGATCTCAATCCGATAGCGCACCTTTGGGATGTGGTGGTTCACATCATGAATGCTCAGCCGACATTTTCAAATGTTTACAACACACTGATACACACGATTAGACAAAGAATATTCATAAGATTATTGTTCAATTTATATACAACTATTGCAGAAGAAACTGCTGTGATGAATAACAGTCACAAATTAAATCAGCTACATGTATAATTTTATTTAAAAACTAAAGTAAAACAGTTTAACTTGGTCTCTATGTGTCATACTTTGTTAACTATAATATACACTGCTCAAAATAATTAAAGGAACAGTTTTTTTAATCATGGTATGGCATATCAGTTGCTATAGATATCCACCATAATATTTATTCACATCTGTGTGTTTTCAAATGTGTTCCTTAATTTATTTTGAGCAGTGTATGTTCTACTATAGGGTAGGAGTAGAAAAACATTTCACAATCATACCACAGTACGATGAAAATCAACCTCCACTTAGATGAAACAACAAATGTATCAAAAGTTAGATATAATAAACATCAATATTATGAACAAGCTTTTGAATGATTACCACAAGTTCCTCATTAGATTAAAATTGAACTGGTTTATGGATGTTAAAAGTTAAAACTTTACAAATTGGAGTGGCATTTCTTCATATGTAACTTCATGCTATATTTCACGATGAAACTCTTCCCACAGATTTCACACGCGTGTGGACGCTCTCCCGTGTGAATGTTCAAGTGTGACTTCAGATGGGCGGACTGAGTGAACCTCTTCCCACACTGGGCGCAACTAAAAGGCCGCTCCCCCGTGTGAATCCGCATGTGTACCTCGAGGTTCTGGGAAGTGGCAAAGTGTTTGTTGCAAAGTCGGCAGATGAAACGCCTCCCTTTACCGTTGGCGCCCGGCTGCACTTCGCCGTGTTGCAGCCGGCCGGACTGTTCGTCGTAGACCGTGAACGCCATCAGGTCGGAACCGTCAAAGTCCATGGAGGTGTTGATCTCCGAGGAAAGTGGACAGTGAGTGGTAGTGGCCCCAGACACGCTTATTAGCTTCAGTCCAAAAGCCTCCTCCTCGTTTTCACTTTGATGGAACCGAGGAAAATCCAAATCACTATTCCTCTGTTTGGGCCACGGCGAGCACAGGTCCAACTCTAGTTTATTAGGCTCAGAGTCGATCATGGCCTCGCCCTGAGCTTCAAAGTACACCTGACTACTAGTGTTCATATCTGACACCGGTGAGCAGTCCGGGTGGTCTGGGTGAACCAATAGGCTTTCAGCGGCCGTGTCAGAGGAATAAGAGTGACTTGACTCCACTATCACCATCTCATCGTCCTCTAACTGCCCAGAACAACCAGGCTCATTGGAGGCTGCACGCAGTGGGAATGGAGAGCCCGTGGTCTTCCTGTTGCCGGAATTTATTTTGGGTGCGGAGCATTTGAAAGTCTGTTTTGACGTCTTCTTCCTCAGGTCCAACTGTAGGTTTCCTTCAGTGTCGTTTCCTGGCCAGTTTCTTATCTTGTTTCTGAACTGTCCTGGGCTGCTTGCCTCCCTGGCTCCTGTGATGGCCTGCACCCGGGATTTAGTCACTTTGGCACCTGGGAAAAAAGTTAGAGTAAAAATACTGGAGACACTCAAGTGATTCTTTGAGTACAGGATGAAGGTGGATGTCTATACCACTGACATGCCTTTGAAATGTTGGTTGTAAAAGTTTAAAAGCATTAATTACCGTCCTTGCTCTCCTCGTTGGCCTCATTATCTGAATCTTCATCTTTGATGTACACCACATCGGGAAACTGCAATGAAATATTGGTGAAAGTTCATTCCTCACTTTTCACGACGGACTTCTCGCGAGTTTAGCTTTCACAACAAAGATCAGATAAACACAAACGTGAGCGATGCGCCCTACGTAGCCTATTCATCTGAACATGAAACTGATTAGAAAAGAAAACACATACGGATGTGCATAATTAGTGAACATCGGTGGCAAAAAGTTACCTCTTCTTTCTCCATTAAGTACACATCTTCAGGAGTTATTTTCCCATAATCGTTGACGTTTTCCCCGTTGTTATTCTGTCGATGTTTAGTGCAGGTACCATCTCGCGATAAGGACACCACGTCTGTGCTAGCTACATTTGGAGCTTGAGAAGACGCGTTGCCACGCGCAATAATAGATTCGATCAAATGCAGCTTTTTCTTGAGGTCCTCGTTTTCCTTATGTCTTTTTGATATTTCTAAATGCAGAACTGCATAACCTTCGTCGACGATTTCACAGATCTCTGCTACAGCTGCTTTGGTCAACGCCCCCATAATAATCGCCAATTGCTCGTGCATAGCCTTTGAATTCGGCATGTGCATGGCCATTTCGTTAATTTCCCGGTGCGATTTCAGTTTAATCGACATTACAGACATTACTGCAGTTGTGCTATTCAAACGGCGATCGGTTTTCTGCTGGCGGACGTCTGTCGGGGTAAGCCGCAATCACCGATCCGAATTATCCAACTTCCTTTTTCCATATTGTTTCAAAATAAAGGTTTTTTCCTGAAACGTTGATTTCGTGTTTCTTCACATTCGAGTTCAAATGCCTAATAACGAATATGTCATACACCTCTAAATACTGGGTAATGCTAATGTGTATAATGCAATATGTACTATCTCCCTACAATTATTGTGTTGTTAAATTTGCTTTTATGCTTCGCACTCTTGTGTTTACATTGGCAGTCTCAGTGCTTCCTTGTACAAACTGTTCCCAAAGATAATAAGAAAGGCAATGAGAACGAGTCAATAGTTTCAGACCAGTTGCACACAGTTTAATGTTAGCTATTGCTGACCTATACACCAAATAATTAACAGTTACATGCCATTTAAGGGATGTACAACTCAATACAGAGAGCATTTAGTCTTTCTAGGATAGCAAGAACCAATCAATATTAATAGAGGTCCATACATGGCCCACATTAGAGGTAACAGTTGTTTTATGTCAGTTTACACTAAACATTGTATTTGTAATTCAACCACCTAAAAAGGTCATATAATAGATTTAATAGGATAAGGCATAAAGAAAGGTTATTGTGATTCAGTTAATTTAACCAAACATTCTTTCAAGGTACACGCATGTTCAGCCAGGCCTCAGGCCTCTGTGCCAGTGATGGACAGGTCTTTGCCAGTGATGGACACGTTAAACAACGTAAGGCCAATGCACACAAAGGCCAAATGCACACAAATCTATCAAAATTAGATACAGTAACATGGTATTAGTACTACAGTTCACCGCTTAAATGATCCAACAACCACCCCGATCCTTCCAGCAGCTTACTTGATGAGCTAGTTTAACCCTTGTGTTATCTTCGGGTCATTTAGACCCTTCAGTCATTGTGACCCCCCAGAAGTTGTGACAACTTTACCTCATACAAAAATAAAGTGAAGCATTTTTTATTAACTGTCGGGCTGTCTCACCCCCCCCCACAGCGCAAATGTTAAAAGAAACTTTTTATTTGTTTTTGTATTGGGTAAATGTGTCGCAGCAGAATGATGGGTCGTTGTGAACCTTCGGGTCATTGTGACCTCATAAGGGTTAAAACCCTACGCGTTGCTGTGGTGTTTCTGTTGGTGTATCCTTAAGTTTTGTTTGCCTGCGAACCTTTTCCCGCAGTGCTCACAGGCAAAAGGCCGTTCTCCAGTGTGTACGCTCTGGTGCGTTTTGAGGTGTCCAGACTGGGTGAACCTCTTCCCACACTGGGCACAGCTGTACGGTCTCTCTCCCGTGTGGACGCGAACGTGCGTCTCCAGGCTTCGCGACGAGGTAAAACACTTGCCGCAAAAGTTGCAAATAAACCGTTTGTCCCCCCTGCCGTACTTGCTCATGTCCATTTGATCCACCTTGGAGGAAGAGCCGAGGCCCGAGTTCATTTGATAGTTGGTGGATGTCAGGTCAGAGACTTTGTCCGTGTGTAGTCCTCTTTGGTCGGGTTTATATTGTGCATGCTGCATGGAAACCATCCCTGGCAAGCCCTGGTTACTCCAGGAAGAGCACATCTCCAGCTCCACGTCATACGGCAGAGAGCTAAGCGTGGAAACGCCTCTTTTCGGTTCAAAATCCCCCGCGAGAGACCCGGGACTACCACTCGACTCGAAGAGCTTCCTTGCAGACTGCCCAGCAGTGACCTCGGAGTCCGACTCGGAAACTAAATCGAAAACCTGCTCCGCTGTCTCGCTTTCGTCGCCCCCTGTTGGACTGGAGGAGCCCGGTTCACTCAGAGTCTCTTTGGATTTGTAACGAACGCTCAGAGTCTTCTGTCTTGCAGTCCCAGGCCCATACCTGGACGTGGAGGAATGCTGGGAGTCCTCTTGTTCAGAGTGAGGGGGGCTGGGCTCCTCTGCACTCTGGTCCCAGTGGGTCAGCTTAGTTGGCATGGCGACGGAAGCCATCAGCCTGGAAGGTCCCTCCTGACAGTCGTCCTCTCCGAACACCTCCATGCCTAACAGACGGATCGTGATGACATCATAATGGGTTAGCGTGTCACACGTCATAGAGATGCTCAGTGATGTATCTACGGTAACGGTATCGTGTGATGTCACGGAAAAGGGATTTTGTCTTTGTTTACTTTAATCAGAATCAGAATTAGATTGTGTTTGCAGAATGGCCGTTGTGTTTGCTTACCATCCTCGTTGATTAACAGTTGGTCCTCTGGATCATTAGTACTCAAGTGATCTGCCTGTTTCTCCTCCTTGATCAGAACTATGTCAGAGCCTGTCTCTTCCTGTGGTGACTGGAACATTACCTAATGGGGGCGAATATGAGCCACTACATCAATTTAGATGAATTCAACAACAGACCAATTGTCAATATGTGGGTTGAAAGCGCTCATTCCTAAATTCCTAGCGCATAAAATAACTTTAGTTTAATAAAAAAAAATATGGTCATGCTTCGGAAAATAGCATAATCCATTTCATAACTTTGTTTAAACCTTTTGTAGTTATGAATCATGAACATTGTGAATATTGCATTCACTGAATATACCGGTAGGTCAACAGGAAACTTTGTCTAGAAGTCGGTTGTGATGTTATTCTTACCTGATTGGTTCCAGACTTTTCAGAAACACGCTCTTCTGTTGATTCTCTCAAAGTCGTTGTCTTGACAACTCTTCTTAAACTACCAATCGGCTGCTTTCCACCTGATAAAAAGGCACGTTCTGGAACAGCACGAGATACATCATTACATTAATAATTCAACACCATATTGTTACACACAGAAAATATGATGGGTAGTGCTAAGAAACCATGTGCTTATGGCATCAACAATTGAAAGTGCCACTCCTCAACTTACCATCGCACATCAATGCACCTATTTCTTGCAGGTTGCCCAAAGAAGCTATGTTTTTGTTGTGCCCACGAATGATAACTGTCTCGATCAACTCGAGTTTCCTTCTCAAAGCTTCGTTCTCTTTGTGACTCCGAGATATTTCCAATTGCAAAATCGCGTAACTATCATCTACGAGCTCACAAATCTCTGCCATTGCCGCTTTGGTCAATGCCTCCATGATGGACGACAATTGAGTATGAAAAACCTTGTAGTTCGTCATTGTCAACGGGGGTATTGGGACAACCACCTTGCTTTAGTTAGAAAGGTCTTGACATTAAGGGCGTATTCCCCTTAAACAAGCCAACACTGTCCGTAATTAAATATGCGGGTGTGATAGCTGTTAGCTTTGCTACTCATTCATCAAACCGTGGTCGTAAGAGATGCTACTGTTGTCGTTGCTGGTTCCTTCTACTGTACCAACTTCCGTGTTGGGACTTTCAAAATAAAAGCTCATCGTGCGCCCCCTGCCCGTCAAACATTGTACCACATTGACGTTCTGAAGTTGGTGTTGGTGGTTTCCACAGCAACGGTAATTAACATACAGTAGGCCTACGTTGACATCAAAAAGATGGTACTCAGTAAGTATGCGCAAAACACAAGTACAGTACTAATAACGGAAATAGTTTGCCAGATTTTCTTTTTCTAGCTCTTGCGTAAAGACATCTAGCGAGTTTGTTACTTACTTGAATTGGTTTGTAATGTTATTAATAGCCTACAGCTATGGAAAGTACATTCTATGGTTTTTACGGCTGCTACAGCAGTAGTAGTGCTAAAGGCGGTTCAGTAGCCTACAATTGTAGCACTACATTATCCTCTTAATTTGGATAGCAGGTTTATATTTGTATAAGTATGACTTCTGTCTAGGCATGTCTTAAATCTTTCTCCCCGTTTTGTTGTCAGTCACAGAGGAGATGGTGCGCAGCCGATCTGAGCACAACAATTGTGAGATATTTTCGCTGGAGGAGCTGTCCTTGCATCAGCAAAACATTGAAAGAATAGAACATATCGACAGGTGGTGCAGGGAACTCAAAATCCTGTATTTTCAGAACAATCTGATACCCAAAATAGGTGGGTGTTTCTGGGATCAATGTTTTTATTTAAAAAAAAACAGCAACACAGCTGAACTGAATTGAAGCTTTTCATGTCAGATTTTTATTAAAATTCAAATGCATCGTTTTATTTTGTGACATTGGGCCCTTTTCCTAACAGAGAGTGTAAGTCGACTGAAGAAGTTGGAATACCTTAACCTCGCCTTAAACAACATCGAACTGATTGAAAACCTGGAAGGTATGCTTGTTCTGTGCTCGTTTTGTATGGAAGCAAATCAGCGACATCATGTTTTGAATTTTAAAAGGCATGGAATCAATTTAAACACAACCGAATCAAAACACAGTGTTACCTTAATGCTAGATTTATCTCCACGATCAATAAAATGTATGTACAGTATTTGAGGGTAATATAGATAGATAGATAAATACTTTATTTATCCCGTGAGGGAAATTCAGGTGTCCCTCACAGCTCCTCCAACATACAGCTAGCCACAGACAACACGACACAACACAAACAAGGAGCCTTATTCTGCATATTACTTTTCTCTCCAACAGGATGCGAGAGTCTTCAGAAGCTGGACTTGACTGTGAACTTTGTGGGCCAAGTTAGCAGTGTGGAGTCATTGAGGAGCAACCTTCACCTTAGAGAGCTCTTCTTGGTGGGAAACCCCTGCACTGAGTTTGAGGGCTACCGCCAATACGTAGTGGCTTCCCTTCCTCAGCTAAAGGTAGGAAGCTGGAGATAACACATATTTTATTATAATGTTTCAATTAGTTCACATATTTTGTATGTAAAAGCCACCTTTTTCCCGCTTGGCTATTTCATTGCTGTTACATTCTCTTAGCAGTTACATGTTTGTCTTTCTTGGAGAGCTTAAAAACAATTCCGTATCTAACGCTTTCTGTCCACTCTGTTGCTATGGGTGACGTGTCCTCCAGTGTCTGGATGGGAAGGAGATCGGGCGGTCAGAGAGGATTCGAGCTGGGCAGGGATTGGACGAGGTGAGGAGGCGCATCAAACAACAGGAGCAGGAGTACCTGAAGAAGAGAAGCAAGGAGAAGGAGGAGAGCAATAAAGACAAACTGGATAACAAGGTCCTCACCAACGAAAAGAAACCAGGCTTTGATGGGCGCTGGTACACGGACATCAATAACACTGTGTACGTGTAAGGAACAGGGTTTTTCCGACACAGCAAATCATTCTAAGACGGCATGGCATTTACTGTAGGTCCAGATATACCTAAATACGTCTTGGGTTTGTTTATTGTTTATTGTTTATTGTTTATGTTTACCTTTAGCCCAGAGCCAGAGGGTAATGAGGAGAACCCGAAGGTGGAACAGTCAGAGAAGGAGATCGCCAGCCTCTCGTCCGAGGAGGAGAAGAAGGACAAGGAGTTCTGGGAGAAACCCATGCGCCTTCACGCCAGAGTCCCGCCTGGAGGCCCACCAACACCAAGAGGACATCAAGAAGAAGAAAGAGAGGTAGCCAACGACGCCTTGTAGGAAAAACCACACAGCCACAAACCCAGTCTACTTTCTGGCTCTCTGTCACCACTGCCTTCAGTCTCCTGAGCGGTATGGGACACACACACACACACACACACACACACACACACGTTGTTTGTTTATTGTCATCCTCTTCATCCCTCCACTTAGACTCCTCCCCTGACTCCTCCTCCTCTTGAAGAGGTCAGCAGAGGTTTCAGTCTCTTCTAGTCTGTGTTTATGATTCAACAGCAAACTAACTACCCAGACAGGGATGTCAGTCGCTAGGGCCATGTTCTTGAGTGTAGGGGTCGTCACACTTCAACTCTCTCTGGTCTCCCTTCCCATGACAAGTACGTCATCCTCCACCTCTACCCAATTAGCCAGCCGGCTCTTTTAATCCAAATGTAATCGGCCAATCGGGCGGAGGCGACAGAGGCTGAGCCGTCACCGAGCCCCCGGAGAAATGTCATCGTTATCGATCACGTTAATGACAGCGTCGGGAGCAAGTGAGGGTGGTTTGTTAAGCTTGTCGTCAGCAACCTCATTAACCCTAATGATGCTCTCTGTCTGATTTCACCGTAACCTTTTAATAAACATGAAGCCTGTTGAAAGTCTCTTACGCACTTGCGGCTCTAACAGCTGGACAACATGCGTTGTGAATGTTATTGAGCTCAACTCATTAGACCGAGTGAGCCTGTGTTAGATTTATACTTTTGGAGAGCTTTGTTACATTAACATTACAGAACATTAAAGTAGTATTTCCAACTCCAGCCTACCTTGTTGAGTAAAGCTTTGTGCCTGTAACTACCGCTGCTACAAGTAAACAGAACATGCATTTCTCATTTTAGAATGAATGAATAACAAAACATTTCTGAGAATTCCTCCTAGCCTCTGTGTGGTCCCTGTCATGCTAGTGTCAATGTGCTTTAAGTCAGTGCAGCTACTCACCTTGTCCACTGCGTGTCACTGTAACATAAACATCAGTGTAGAACGCCAACGTGGTCCCACACAAATGAAACTTGAACACAAACTTGATTTAATTAAATGTCATCTTAAGCTTAAATGCTATACAGTATGCACTCGAAAGTGTTACAGAGTTAAATTCAACAGAAATCTTTAACCACTTATTCCATCAACTCTTTTTTATCCCATTGATTCGACTGTGTCAGAGCCTCAGGTACCGAACACATGGTCCTGTTCTGTTGTTCTGTTACTAGGCACACAGGATTGCTATAGACTCTATCCACAACGTCTAGGGGATTTGGTAACCATAACATTCCCACCTAGCGCTGTCAGTCAGACTCTTCACATCTCCCCCCCACTACGAGAGAGACCTCAACACAGAGCTAATCACAAGCTTCCATCTTTTGACCCTCTCTCAGGAGTAGGGGTAAACCAACCCTAATTAATTTGCCCACCATGCCTTTAATTAATTGCGGCCTGCTCACCCTACTGGTGACCCACTTACCAGGGTTTTAATTGGGTGTGTTTTGTACCTGCTCTCCTCCCTGGTGTTTCTGTCTGTCTGTCTGTCTGTCTGTCTGTCTGTCTGTCTGTCCCTTACTGTCTGTCTGTCTGTCTGTCTGTCTGTCTGTCTGTCTGTCTGTCTGTCTGTCTGTCTGTCTGTCTGTCCCTCTCTGTCTGTCTGTCTGTCTGTCTGTCTGTCTGTCTGTCTGTCCCTCTCTGTCTGTCTGTCTGTCTGTCTGTCTGTCTGTCTGTCTGTCTGTCTGTCTGTCTGTCTGTCTGTCTCTCTGTCTCTCTGTTTTTCAAACTGTCTCTCTCTCACCTCAGTGACGGCAGTAGCCGTGCTCGCTCTACCCTTGTAGCCTTTGGCTGCTGCCACCATATTAAAACAGGGACCGCAAGACACAGACATTTACAGCTTAGCGATTTATACAGTGAGACCCCAGAAAAGATTACTTTAGAAGTTAATCATGTATTTAAGGGTGGCTGTGTTTAGTTTAATATGAGAGTGTAGTCAGTGTTGACCTGAATTAAGATGTTAATTTGTCTCAGGTAAAAATAGTCACCAGTATTGGAGGAAGCTGGGGTCATCATGAGGAAATGAGGATTGCTTATTTTTACTTGGCTGTAATCACGCCTTGGAAATAGGAATTCCCTTTGAAGTGGTGGGGGGGTGGATATCTGGGGCTCCCCACTGCTGTGACCGAGCCCCATCTCCTATCTCCCTCTCAGAGGCAGGCCACGCTTTTGTTCCTTAAGTATTACAAATAGGATCAAAAATATTGCTTCTGGCACTAACAATGGAGCCTTAGTGGGTTTGGAAGGAAAACGTGTTAGCTTGCACATATTTGAGACGTGTAGCTTTTCTTAACGGAAGTGGCTTCGCTAGTTTTAGGGTAGTATAAGATCCATTCTGGATACGGGTCGTATGATAATATCTGGGTTGTGACAGGGAACCTTGAAGCCGTGTGACAAAAGCTGACAGGTAACAAACTAAAACACCCATCCGTAAGTGAAAACTGTAGCTTTTCAAACCACGTGTTGTTCAAGTGGAAAATCATGATACCCTGACTTCTCTCTGAGTCGTCCGGTCTGCTGACGTGATGCATGAAGCCATCCTTCACTGTCTTGTCAGGAAAGATGAATTTTCTAGTTCCTGACGCCAGGTACTGTGAGAAGGTCAGTCAGTAAACCAATATGTTTGGCTTAATGATTTTCCACAACCTCTTAGAGAAATGGGTTTGGGGGCGTGTCCAACCCTTCATCTGTCACCTGAAGGAATCACCTGACCCCATCCTGTCTGTACACCGTCGGTCAACTCCTAAGTCTTATGTTGGACAGAGGTTAGATAACTTGGATGACTCCAGGTAATTGGGATTTGGGACAGAGGCTGGCATTTCTACTTGTCTGCAAGGGGGGGAGGGAGACACTTGTCTGATCCCCCCGTGGATCTCAGAAATGTAGTATTTGAATGCACCAATGAACAATAAGGTTTCGGGTCACCTCACCATAAGGGAAACATTAGCAATTCGCGCCAAGAGTTAAAATCTTTACGCTGTCCATCCACGCTTGAGCAGATAGATGTCCTCAATACACTAACTGTATTCAACAAAACACTCACCCCTGGCAAGCTCAGGTTATCCTGAAAGAGTCAAATGGAAATTATTTTCCAGTTTTCAATTTCTGTCTAAAAGCCCTAAAAACAAGCCCATAGTGCCTGTAGTGGCTTTGCCTATGGCTTGCTAAGTGGCTGTCGGAACACATTCTCCTCAGGGTTGGAGTCTATCTAACCTGCCAGCAGAGCGAGGGAAGGCATGCTGACTCAGTGTCCTGATGGGTGATCCAGCCAAAAAGTTTCAGAGGAGGAAGCTCTGTTTGGGGTGTGCGATGCTTTACCCTTGAAAAGTCCCGCACGGCAATAACAGGATGAGAAAACGTGGAGAGACGGGAGAGAGGAAGAGAGAGAGATGGTGGGTGGGTGGGTGGCTGTGATATATTGGGGGAAGCGAGATTTTATGACAAAAGAATATCGTTGGAGGACTTTTTGGAGTTAGAGCTCGTCTTCGTCGGGGTTGACAAACTGTTCTTTATACGCCTTTCAAAAAGTTTGACGTCAAAAACTTTCGAACCGTTCCATCTTGCTCACTTTCCTCCCTCCCTCCCGCCCTCCCTTCCTTCTATATCTTTCATATGCAAGTCAATCTATCCATCTGCCTCCCTCTCTCCCTCTCCCTCCCTCTCTCTCTCGCTATATCCGTGCTAAAAAAAGAAACCAACCCCACAAAACGAGATTAAATGAAGAACTGAACTGTACAATTGGGAACTTGTGGGACTGAAGGCTGACAGAGGACCCATCTTCAACTAGGCTGCTGTCAGACTTCATATCTCTGCATGGTTGATATAGCGCAGCAAGGCCTCTCATGGTCAAATCCCCACAGGGCGCTGAAGGAACCGTATAACTTTAAAGTGGTACTTCTCCTTGACCACAAGCTCTTATTAATTTGCTACTGGCTCTTCATAAGGGGTGCCTGCTTCTTCACAAGAACGGCGGGGGCTTAGGTGTGTGTGTGTGTCTGAGCGTGTGAGAGAGAGAGACTTTTGCTTCGTTCCCTGCTGCTATGTCACAATGCTGCTGTCTCCTGTGGTTTCCTCTAACCCGGGCTCATGCCTGTGCAGAAGGCTGCTCTACGAAAGCCGCGTTGCAGTGTTTCATCACGTGTGTCTGCGACGAGAGTGCCGCACCACATGTGGAGGGGTGTGTCTTACGCCTCAGGAAGACCTCTCACCAGACCTGCCTCTGCTCGCTTCATGACTCCCCCCCCCCGGCCCGGTCCTCTGACTAGGGCCTCACCTTCACCCTGACGGCCCCATAACTCTGATGTAATTTGTTGTCTCTCAGCTCTCAGTCGGGCACACAGACACACACACAGACACACACACAGACACACACACACACACACACACAGACACACACACAAACACACACACAGACACACACAGACACACACACACACACACAGACACAGACACACAGGCACACACACCGTGGTCATGCTTTGCTTCCTGCCTCCAGGGGGAAGGTGAAGAAGCCTAAGGTTCCCAGGACTCTGATCACCCCTGAGGGACGAGTGATGAACGTCAACGAAGCCAAGTATGTACTGTGTCAGTGTGTCGAGGCACACACACACACTCACACACGCTCACACACACACACTCACACACTCACACACACACGCTCACACACACTCACACACACGCACAGACACGCTCACACACACTCACACTCATAGATACAGTGTCAATCTATTTCAATCAATGTCATAGTAGTTAAGTGTATACACTGTCTGTAATGTCAATGTTTTCACATTGTCCAAATCTTCCAATAAAACAATGATAGTCAGGAGATCAGGAAAAGGGCCTGTTATCAGGTACACAGTGTGCTTTTGCCGATCAGATGCATGGATCGGTAGGTGTGGACTGGGCTACAGCGACTGACAGAATCAGATGTGTGTTCTTGCACTGGGAGCCACTGTTCTGTGGATATTAGTATAAACCTGGGATCTGTTTGTAGCTCTGTCCCCCTCCCTGAACCTACTGCTTCGTGAAGCCCTAATGGCTTTTCCAGCGAGGATGGTCATCATAGTGCTGAATAAACTGTAGCACCCAGTTATGGCGGGCCTGGCGAAGTGCTCCGTAATGGAATATAATTGGTTCTACCGCTGAAAGAGGTCCAGTTTTCCTGCACAGCGACGAGCAGCCGAACCTGAAATGAAAACACATTCAATCAGGAGGTCCAGTTCATGTTTTGAGAAGGTCACAACATCTTCCCTTTTTACAGTTTCCCTCTCTCCCTCCAATGTTTTTTTTTGTATTTTTTTCGAGTCCCGCGATTGTATTGCTTTGTCGCAGGTAGGAGGCGAAAACGCACGGTCAGCGAACCTGGGTAAAGAACTTGCCGGTGGAATGGCATGATTGGTACATTAGTAATCTCACCGCCACATCTACTGTGCAACACTCAAACGGGGTGTTTGTGTTCTGAGAAATGACCGCCCTGATGCCCCTCCATTACACGAGGCGGGGAAGGTCAGAGGTCAAGGCCCTAAAAAACACCTCTGATTTCATTTCTAATTTGTCTCTGCCTGTAGTTTATGATATCGGTATCCATCAGTTGTGAGATGGGGGTTGTAGTTTTATGGCGGTGTGGCTGGTGAGGTGGAGCGGAACAGCAGTGACTACTCACACACTGAGATCTAGGAAACCTTCAATTACGCCAAATTGAGTTTGAGGCTTTGACTGACTACTCTGAAAAAGGTTCATTGAGGCTCTCTGTGATGTAACGATAACGATGTAATGATTTGATAGGAGGAAACGTGCTTTTCTGCCCATGATTTACTACACTGGTTACGTCTGATATGAAGGAAGGAGGGTAGCTGGTTTACTAGAACAAAAACAGAGCCTGATCATGTGTATCGTCTGCCAAATAACAATAAGGTGTTTTAGTATTATTCTGTAGATTTTCAGTAGAAAATAAGATGTTTTGTCTCAAACAACAAAGCAAGGAGATAACACTATGCATCATCGCACCTCGAGTTACAGATAAGCGTTTTGATTTATGTTTGTGTCAGTAGAAGTTGTTTACACGGTCTAATCACACACGTGTCACTCGTAGGCTAGGTTTTGTGCTCAGAGACGAGGAGGACAAGAACATGCTTGTTTTGGACCTGGAAGTCTACAGGTAAGCTGCAGTATGATGACTTAACACAACCCAAACCAGAGCAATTATTTAGTCAAAATGGACCTAACCTGTGCATCTTCCATTCCTGTAATTCTCCACAAACAGGCATATGGACACCTCTCTCATGGATGTTGACATTCAACCAGCGTACGCTAGAGTTACAATCAAAGGGAAGGTACTTTTCTGAGTAAATGCAATGCACCCCCCTGCTAACTTTGACAAGGAAAGTGTCATTTGATGCTGGGATGTACAGAACAGAAATGACATGATGGGGGTTGCATTTGGGGGGGGGGAGCTGGATTTGGGCGGCTATTTTTTAACCTCCTTACGAAGGTAAAACATTTATTCATTCTTGATTTAAAGGTTCTAGCTTTAATTCAACTGAGGTATTCGAGTGCCAGATCAATGATTGAGTGTGCCGATCAGTAAGTTTAGTGAAACATGTTTATTACAAATCAATATGGTTTCAAAGGTCCATACTTGAGACAGTTGAGATAGTAAATTCCAGTGGGTGGAAGCGACCTGCACTTAAAACATCCATTCTAGACATCCCGTTCATAGGGCTCCACACACTTTGACAAAAAGAATTAATGGCCCATCAGTGAAGCAATTTTCTGCCTTTGAACTTTAGAGTTTTAAAAGATGGCGCTTGTCCAGTGCAGTTAGACGACAGCCATACTGCCATCAGTCAGTGTGTAATCTCCCTGGTTACGGTAAGGCAGTGTGTTATCTCCCTGGTTACGGTAAGGCAGTGTGTGTAAGGGATGCCTTTATCTACGTCCTGTGTGCAGGACAGCAAAGATATTCCTTAACATGTTGAGACAAGTGCTGGACATTTAATCTCCCTCAAACAGACCAGTGTGACCTTTAAGCCTGATTAAACAAACGTTTAGACGTAGCGAAAACAGTTTAGTTACTTCCCCCCCTCCTTTTTCTTTATTTAACTGCAATAAACAAATGAAAGATTTAGGACCTTGAAAAAGTGCTATAAATTACTGCCAGTTGAGCGGTCTCTGTGGCCAGCCCAGACAAACTGGCGTTTGTGGGGAGACTTGAATGTCAGGGCTGTGCTCGAAGAGGATTTATGGATGTGCATATTAAGACCAGGGTCAGTTCTGATTGGGCCGCTAGTGAATTCATAGTCGATGCATAATCTTTGGAATGATGTAGACCTATAAAATCTCTTAATAATACGAACTAATGTAGCGAAGAAGGGAGACTGATCTGTGGAGTCATCCAAGGTGTCTATCAAGTCCGTTTTACAGTTTGAACACCTGTTATTTTACATTTAGTCATTTAGCAGACCCTCTTACCCAGAGCGATTTACAGTAAGTACAGGGACATTCTCCCCGAGGCAAGTAGGGTGAACTACCTTGCCCAAGGACACAACGTCATTTTGCACGGCCGAGAATCGAACTGCCAACCTTCAGATTACTCGCCCGATTACCTAACCGCTCAGCCACCTGACTCCCTGTCAATTTTGACAATTGAAGGACTCAGGAGGAGTATGGAGAGTGCCGTGTGGTGTTTGTACCTGTGAGTTTGGTCATAGTGGTTCTTAGCATCACGTGACTGAAAGGAATACTGTTTTGGGAGAACTGGTAAAGATCCATGAACTCCAGTCATGGAGTTCTCTCCACTCTCTCTCACTCACAAGTGCCCCAACTTAGAAAGCGTACCTATAAAAAGCCCCACTAATGATTAAAGCCATTCGACTGACTGTAACTGTCTGAATTCATAATCGGTGCATTCATCTTGATAATTAAGTTTGTGAATAATTGATGCCCCAGATTTTCCAGCTGGTGCTGCCTGCAGAAGTGAAGCCAGACAGCTCTACAGCCAAGAGGTCCCTGGCCACCGGTCACCTGGTCCTCACCATGCCTAAGGTACACCAAGCCCCCTGGTTCTCACCATGCCTAAGGTACACCAAGCCCCCTGGTTCTCACCATGCCTAAGGTACAGCAAGCCCCCTGGTTCTCACCATGCCTAAGGTACAGCAAGCTCCCTGGTTCTCACCATGCCTAAGGTACACCAAGCCCCCTGGTTCTCACCATGCCTAAGGTACAGGAAACCCCCTGGTTCTCACCATGCCTAAGGTACACCAAGCCCCCTGGTTCTCACCATGCCTAAGGTACACCAAGCCCCCTGGTTCTCACCATGCCTAAGGTACAGCAAGCCCCCCTGAAAAACGTTGTACTTTACAATATGAGAAAACGAAATAAAACCAGAAACTATATTTATTTACTTCACAACAATCTTATGTTAAATTACTGTGATTTATGTTTTAGATTAAGTTTGTATGTATGGTTTGAATGCATGTCTATAGTCAAAAATAATCATTTCCTTAACATGGTATCATAAATGAATACTGTAATTTGACTCTATGATAACAGCATAATAGCAAAGAAACGTGCATACTGTATATTTACACTCCCACAAAGACTTGAAAATGGAATGAATTAGTCAACATCTGGCGTATAAGCATCCCCATTACACTTCAATCAATAATTAATTTAGGATAAACAATGATCAAGCATGCCCGCCGTCCTCCAGTAATGTAAACAAAGCGCTCTCTCAGACCCATGTCCCCCAGACGCATGCCTCACACTCCTGACTGGCACATGGTCTGATTCTCCACCAGCTAGCATCATTAGCTGCTGTTCACCTGCATTTATCAGCGTTATCGTTCAGACAACCTCGTTATCTCACTGCTGTCGTCACGCGACGCCCTCCCTGCATCAGCCGCTGGTGTGGACGGTGCACATTACATTTACATTTCACATTTACATTTAGTCATTTAGCAGACGCTCTTATCCAGAGCGTACAGGGGAGAGAGTAGTACAGAGAAGTACAGGGACATTCTCCCCTGAGGCAAGTAGGGTGAAGTGCCTTGCCCAAAGACACAACATCATTTGGTACAGCCGGGCATCGAACTGGCAACCTTCTGATTACTAGCCCGATTCCCTAACCGCTCAGCCACCTGACTCGCTGACTCCACGTAAAACGACCAAGGGATTTTATAACTGAAAAGTGTGTCCTTGTGTGTTTCTATACAGGGTGTTTTTAGTGTTTCTGTACAGGTGATATTGTCTTATGACTGTGTCAGTGTCGTGTTGGGGTTCATCTAATCAATCTCTACTTCTGTGGGAGTCTGTAGGGTAAGAACATTGTCGTCGACTACACCCGGCTATATAGTTTCCGAGGCGACGCAGATCTGATTTAACACAACATCATCTGCATTGTCATTATGCAAACAGATGCTCATGAATAAGCCAGGGCAGTTAAACCTGCGAGACGCTCTTTAATCTTATTCCATTGGCAGACTTGGACTTTAAGCAAGCGACCAAGACTCCATGTTCGAATCCCCACGTCTCTGGTTTATGGGGAAGGAGAAACGTAACAGATGATGCGTTTCCTGAATTCCAGGCGGAAAGCGTAGCTGCAGCCAATCATTACACTTCGGAAGCCATGATTGAGAGAGTTCTAAATCAAATCAAAGTTTGTTGATGGCACTGTTGCTATGTGATGAGTATGACATATATATGGCAGGGATTCCGTGATTTATCTTTGTTTACGGTTGTGTTTGATTCTGGAGCTTAGAAGGTGTGATGTTTTGTTTGACTAATGTTGCATCGGTCCACATCTGCAAGTCAGATAAGTTCAATCAAGCATTTGCCTGTACTCACGTTGCATGTTGACAACCAATAGTTATTTGACCTTTTACAACAAACGACGAACGAAATGTCCCTGTGCTGAGGTGAAGTGTCTGCTAAAACTTTATAGAATCCATAAAGAACACCAGGTGGGGTTTTTACACACCTCTTTGTGTTTCTAGAACATTCCCATCTGGCCTTCTGCTCACTCCTTCCTGTAATCTCTTGTAGGCTCAAGGTGAAATCAAGCCAGCCAAAACTGCATCACGGCCATCAAAAGCTTCTCAAAGCACATCAGAAGAAAATATAAGGTATTTAATTTCATTCATTTCTCATGATTTTAATGTCATTACCAAACCTGTTTGTTACTGCGAGGCTTATGAATAACTCTTAACTTCCCTGACCCCAATTAAAAAAGAAAAAATGTACGTGTGTATGTTTTGCCTGATCAATTAAACGCTGCATGAATAAAATAAAAGCATAACGCTGCATGAACTCCATTCCAAATAACACAATCAGCTGTCCTGCCTGCAGCGTTGACTGAGAATGCAATGAGGAATCATAAAAAACTAGAGTAATGGCAAGACTGACCTTGCCTAACAGCCTTACATTAAACACTTCACAGGGCTCAACTGTGCATCATTTAAATTGCCCAACATAGTTTTCATGGACTGTCTTAGCCTTGAAATCAGTATGCACGCCTCTGACAGTGCTGTTTCGCCTGTCAGCATCCGCTGAGTATTGAACTCTATGACGGTGGATCTCATCAGGGGTACAGATGACGCCTGGTAATGATCATGTCACCAGAAGGATCTTACAACCCTGACCTTTGACCCTGCTGGTCGTAAGGACCACAGTGAGATGTTGACAGTTTATATGGAAATGGCATCCAAGTGCTGCTCTAAGACCAGGCCTTCTCTCTGAGTGCAGGTGGTGAAGGTCTGGATTGGTTGGAAGGTTTACGAAGGATGACACCTTTTTGAATGATTTGCTGCGTCACAAAATGTACCTTAACCTAAACCTGAATGTTAGGGGCCGTCGTATAGACTGTGAAACACTTCACCTTAACGATGCAGTTAGTAAAACAAAATAAAGTTGCTTATTTGCCCTAAAACGAATGTCATTTACATATTTTAATTACAGTTGGGTTATGTTCCGCCTAATTAGTTTTAATCTTGAGAAGTCCGGGAACCTACAGTTACTAATGATGCATCATTGCTTCTCTGTTGAGCCTCATTGTTCCAACAAACACTAAGAACAGACCCCTATTTATTTTTTAAATATATTTTTGTGTTTGTTTTTTTAAATATATAATATTAATAACTAGAGAGCATACAATTTCTGGGGTAATTGTGAGGGTGTGCTTGTGGCTGCCCCAGCTGCCCATAGTCTCACTGTGTTTACTGATATCAACCACTCAGTGTTTTTACATTGCTTTTAGACAGCAAAGAACATTTGTGTAGGTTGTTGGTCAACTCGTCCCGTTATCTGGTTATTAATTCCTGGAGAGCAACCATTAGTTGACATGTGCATTGAGTTTTTGTGGGAGTTTTTCCTTGTCTTCCTTGAGGGTTTAGGTTGGTTGAGAGGCAGGTCTATGGGCGTATGTGAAGCCCTCTGTGACATGCTTGCGTGTAAAAGGGCTATACAAATACATTTTGATTTTATGTAATCTAGTAAACTTGTAATAAACCATACAACCAACATTGCTTCCAGTTGATAGGCCATAATGTAATTTTACACAATACAGGATTAAAAAATGAACACCCATCTTTGCTATATTGAAAGGGTCAATTGTAGGCTATGGGACTATACTATTCCAGTTTGTCTACACTCCAAAACATCGTTTCCAACCCAGCGGCTAGTTAAATATATAGGACAGAACACACGTTGGGTTAAACTAACCCAGCAAGATGGGTTGACCATTTAACCCAGAATGTTGGGTTGGTCATTAAACGCCTCAATGCCTAGCTAGCATTTAAATTGATTCATACAAACACGAAGAAAACACAACGTTGTTAGCACATTTTTAATTTTCTGTTTAATGTAGCCTTCTGTACAGTAGACTAACGCTACCTTTTCTATTTGTATTACCATCCACTTTTGGCGCCTTCACGAACGAACAGCCAGTCGTTAGCTAAGCTAGCTAGCTAGCTAGACTAGAGCTATCTAGGCTACTAGAGCTACGCTAAACATTCCAAAAGCAGACAGTTGCAAAAAAAACTCCTTAAAACAAATCGTTTGCAGTAGGCTACCGTACGTTTATTTCGGTAGGGTTCTTCTGTATAGTTGACATTTGCTTCGCTGGCTAGACTAGTAAATGTAGACTAAGTTAGCCGGTTGCAAACTGAGGTAGTGCTAACGGCTAAAACAAGCTAACGCTATCCTCAACAACACCTACAGTACTAGCTAGGACTCGGAGAATCTCACCATTCAGTTGCTGCAAGAAATGTGGCTACAGTACACCGCCGGACTAGTATTTTTGCTGTCCCCTTATCTTGGTAGGTAGGCTACAACAGATAACCCTTTAGTAAATTAGCAAAATATGTCCTTGCTGAAAAGACCGTTGACAATTACATGTATGCTGCAGATGAACCAGCAGCTGGGTTATAGTGAGGCATCCGCTGGATAAGGTACCAGGTGGTCGTATCTAATGCGTCGTTGCTAACATGTGCCGACGCTGTGACGTAGACTATTATAACTGAGTAGTCTACCCTTTGCCGACAAAATCAACTTTATGCCACAAAAACGTTGTATGGTCCTAAACTGTGCAACGGAACGTACATAAAAGTAATAGCAACTCAATCGGGACCAAGACGAAACTTTTGACGTCAACGTTTTCTATGTAGTCCAAATATTAACAGAGAAATAGGGCGGCAAAAATAATAATAATAATAATAAATATATATGTGAGATAACAAAGGTTGTGCTTCATGCCGAAGGCAAAGCACACCCAACTAGAGAGCATACAATTTCTGGGGTAATTGTGAGGGTGTGCTTGTGGCTGCCCCAGCTGCCCATAGTCTCACTGTGTTTACTGATATCAACCACTCAGTGTTTTTACATTGCTTTTAGACAGCAAAGAACATTTGTGTAGGTTGTTGGTCAACTCGTCCCGTTATCTGGTTATTAATTCCTGGAGAGCAACCATTAGTTGACATGTGCATTGAGTTTTTGTGGGAGTTTTTCCTTGTCTTCCTTGAGGGTTTAGGTTGGTTGAGAGGCAGGTCTATGGGCGTATGTGAAGCCCTCTGTGACATGCTTGCGTGTAAAAGGGCTATACAAATACATTTTGATTTTATGTAATCTAGTAAACTTGTAATAAACCATACAACCAACATTGCTTCCAGTTGATAGGCCATAATGTAATTTTACACAATACAGGATTAAAAAATGAACACCCATCTTTGCTATATTGAAAGGGTCAATTGTAGGCTATGGGACTATACTATTCCAGTTTGTCTACACTCCAAAACATCGTTTCCAACCCAGCGGCTAGTTAAATATATAGGACAGAACACACGTTGGGTTAAACTAACCCAGCAAGATGGGTTGACCATTTAACCCAGAATGTTGGGTTGGTCATTAAACGCCTCAATGCCTAGCTAGCATTTAAATTGATTCATACAAACACGAAGAAAACACAACGTTGTTAGCACATTTTTAATTTTCTGTTTAATGTAGCCTTCTGTACAGTAGACTAACGCTACCTTTTCTATTTGTATTACCATCCACTTTTGGCGCCTTCACGAACGAACAGCCAGTCGTTAGCTAAGCTAGCTAGCTAGCTAGACTAGAGCTATCTAGGCTACTAGAGCTACGCTAAACATTCCAAAAGCAGACAGTTGCAAAAAAAACTCCTTAAAACAAATCGTTTGCAGTAGGCTACCGTACGTTTATTTCGGTAGGGTTCTTCTGTATAGTTGACATTTGCTTCGCTGGCTAGACTAGTAAATGTAGACTAAGTTAGCCGGTTGCAAACTGAGGTAGTGCTAACGGCTAAAACAAGCTAACGCTATCCTCAACAACACCTACAGTACTAGCTAGGACTCGGAGAATCTCACCATTCAGTTGCTGCAAGAAATGTGGCTACAGTACACCGCCGGACTAGTATTTTTGCGGTCCCCTTATCTTGGTAGGTAGGCTACAACAGATAACCCTTTAGTAAATTAGCAAAATATGTCCTTGCTGAAAAGACCGTTGACAATTACATGTATGCTGCAGATGAACCAGCAGCTGGGTTATAGTGAGGCATCCGCTGGATAAGGTACCAGGTGGTCGTATCTAATGCGTCGTTGCTAACATGTGCCGACGCTGTGACGTAGACTATTATAACTGAGTAGTCTACCCTTTGCCGACAAAATCAACTTTATGCCACAAAAACGTTGTATGGTCCTAAACTGTGCAACGGAACGTACATAAAAGTAATAGCAACTCAATCGGGACCAAGACGAAACTTTTGACGTCAACGTTTTCTATGTAGTCCAAATATTGACAGAGAAATAGGGCGGCAAAAATAATAATAATAATAATAATAAATATATATGTGAGATAACAAAGGTTGTGCTTCATGCCGAAGGCAAAGCACACCCAATAATATAATATAGTTGATAGATCTGCTTCTGGCTATGAGTTTACCTCGACGAAGCCAAACAAAGCTCCCAGGGGTCCTCAGCTGATCTCCTGCTAGCCTGTTATTTGCTTTTCATTAGGCTCCATCACCTTGCCTTGGGCTGGGCTGCCGCTCTTAAACAAACTGCCACATTTCCATTTTATGACCCGTGCCCCTGTCCTTCAGCAAGCCCATCAACCAGACAAGGCTGCACTGTAATCCTCTACACCCAAGTTGAACATTAGATTTTTTTTTAAGCGCTAAGTAACTACAGTGACTATTAGCCAAGTGAATGGCAGTGGCTGAGCTGTTTGGACCTGATTAAATGTGACCTCTGACCAGTCACGTTGTCTGGCTTGACTACCTATTGCATATCTCTTCTTGAGGAAGGAGAGCGCTATCTAAAAGAGAGATTGCGTTGAATGGATTTACTTGTCGGCACTAGGTAGAGCAAGGCAAGACTTTAATTTACATTTCTGACTTAGAGAGCTGCTGCTCTTGTCGGTTAGCTGTAACTGATTAAAATGATTGTACTCGCTGTGAGGTAGTTTACTGTTGTTTGCTCGTCCACAGGTGCACTTTTAGATTATTGTTGCCCAATTGTAACTTGTTTAACTTCATGCTCTTATGATTTTTCCCTTTGGCACTTATATATATTTTTTTTTCACAATGTATGATTCATGTTTGACTACCTGCAATGTTGGGGATATCTCGTTGTTATGATCAGACCTATGCACTTTTGTAAAGCTCTCTCTTGGAAGTCGCTTTGGATAAAAGCGTCTGCTAAATGAATAAATGTAAATGTAAATGTAAATGTAAATGTAATGTAAATGTACATTTACAAGTTATAGACATTAACAGACACAGTGGGGGTGTTAGATTAAACTGCAAGGCACAGTGGTAGTATTTAACGTCAGCTAGTAGCTGGTTATTTGTGGTGAAAACTAATTAGTTTTGCTTGAGTTTGGCGACCCCCTTGTAGAATAATTTGATTAACTGCCAAGTGTTTTTCCACATCTCATGGTTTGGGCTGTCTCTGTACAGCTAATTTTATAAGACCTCCCTATTCTAAGAGTAACTATACTTTACAATCACTGCCCATCTTTGTTGATTATTCATAAACTTCCTCCTTTTTACCCTGCGCTATCACTGTCAGCCATTTTAAATGATGCACATCCCCAAACTCCTTCATATACTGTGCCTTATTATCGCAAGTCAAACTAACGACTCTCTTCATCTGCCGTGGTCGACAATGTACTGACGTCCAGGTTTACCTGTCTATTACAAAGATGAGTTTGGAGTCTAAATTTAGGCCACGCTCACAGGTCTCATTAATCTTGCCCTGGTCTCTCATAATGAATTTACTATGGATTACCCTCGCCGTCACAATGAGAGATCTGTTGGTTAAAGGGACTGCAAAGAAGGAAAGAACAAACAAAAGTAACTCCCTTTAGTCCTTGTATTCTCTGCTTCTTTAATCAAAATGTGACTTTATAAGATTACGATAAGAGCACGCAACAGGCCCAGTCTGTTCAAAACCTAATTGGGCCGGGATCTGTGGCAGGTATTGAAGCTAACCAGAACACCTTGATGATGTTACAAAGTCTCCGTCCCTGTCGCAGTGTGATTTCAGTTACAGAAAACAGAAAGATTACATTTACATTACATTTATTCATTTAGCAGATGCTTTTATCCAAAGCGACTTCCAAGAGAGAGCTTTACAAAAGTGCATAGGTCACTGATCATAACAACGAGATATCCCCAACATTGCAGGTAGTCAAACATGAAGCATACATTGTGAAAGATGCAGAGAGAGCCTTAATACAAGCCAACAACAGCTCTGCAGAACCACTTCCTAAATCCACAGATATTCGCCAGGCAGGCATTCTTCCCAGAGTGTGCAGACGCAACAAAAACAACTCCAGGGCCAATCTTTTTAGTTTGTTGTTGGTCGTTATTTTCCACCAGCTTAATTTGCCTTGGCAATAAACAAGTTGCAAAATTCCAGGTGTAATGAAGTGGTGGAACAGGGCCCCTCCTTTGCCTCTCCTCCACTGTAATTTGAACGGCTGCATGGCGAGATTAAATTATAATTGCCACGCTCTCCTCCATAAATCACTGGCTTCTGTTTGGTTAGTCTCGTTGGTGGTGCCCACTCAGACGCTGTGTGTTGAATGGAGGAGGTGGAATTACGCCACAGTTTCATACTGTAGTTTAATAACGGGAAAAGGGCAGCAGTGCGGTCTCCGTTTCGTTATCACTCCAACAAGATGGCCAATCAAAACAGTTCCTGCCACAAAGTCCAATTACATTTAGTCTTTTAGATTTCATTTTCCTAGAACTAACAAGAAAATGTCAAATGGAAGATAAGGGTAGAATTTAATGAACATTAAGTGCGAATAAGGAGTGGCCAGATGCAGATGTTTGATTATTGAAAGAAGATATTTCCGTCCTGTAGTGCGAACGCACGACGTGGGGTTTGGCCTTCGAAGTAACCTTAGTTACCAGGACACTGTCTCACGCACGACGTGGGGTTTGGCCTTCGAAGTAACCTTAGTTACCAGGACACTGTCTCGTTAAACAGGGGTTACATCACCTGTTCAAAAACTGCTTTAGCTAGTTCTAGTTCTGAATTGTAATTACATCAGTCGTTCTAGTAGATGTCTGATTTGTATTAGTAAATGGATTACTAATGAGCCATTTTGATTATTGCTCGGCATCCAACACAACAAAATGTAGAAAAGTTCACAGTAGGATGGAACACAACATAACTTTCTCCGTTTGAGAACTAATTAGCTGGTGTGATAACTTGTTTTTAATTAGCACTTCTCAAAATTAAGCAACACAATCTGGCACTGCATTGAAGTAATTCTCTTTTTTGTGGAAATAATTGAGCTAGGCAGTAGATGTGGTGGACATGTGGTTGGATAAATGAGCTCAAGTTAGATTTTTATTAGCAATGTATGCAGCAGATGTTCTGTTATGTAAACAATTGGGACTTAGTTAGTGTATCTTCACTTTATGTAGTTGCATTCAGATCCCTTCTCTGTTCTCAGTTAAAGATTTTCTGAAATATTGAATCTGAGATAAGTATTGTGATAACTCATCCTCGTTTTACAGTAAATGTGATGACCTACTTTATCGGGAGAGACTTGTGGAATATCTTTCCTAATAGCAATACCCTTGAGATAATTGTATGGACTTGATCCTCAGGAATGACTCGGCTAACTTTAGTGTGAACAGATTCTTAACAGGTTCTACTTTGGTGGGGGATTAATGAATAATTCATGCTCTCTCATTTTTCGACCATTCAACTGCACTAAGTGAGAGCTGATGTGAATCCATCAAATCTAGTTCATTTGAGTCTTTTCTCACAACGTTTTAGGTATTTGCTTTTACTTCATCCAAATCAACAGTGTTTGACCTAACCTTGTTTACTTCATCCATATCAACAGTTTTTGAAATAACCTTGTTTACTTCATCCAAATCAACAGTGTTTGACCTAACCTTGTTTACTTCATCCAAATCAACAGTGTTTGACCTAACCTTGTTTACTTCATCCAAATCAAGTGTTTGACCTAACCTTGTTTACTTCATCCATATCAACAGTTTTTTAAATAACCTTGTTTACTTCATCCAAATCCAATTTTGAAATAACCTTGAACATTTTATGACATCACAGGAAAGACAAGGGGCCCGAGCGTTTGGAAGTGGACCCGAGCAAACATTCCGTTGTCGACTTCGCAAACATCGTACCGAGAACAACGGCCACCAGAGAGGGACCGCTCGAGTTATCTCGCAAACAACCTCCCTCGGCAACAGAAGACTTTACATTTTCAGCTGGATTTGTTGATGACCCCGATGTCCCCCCATTGATATGAGAGAAGAAGAAGAATATCAGACTGTCAAATCTCAAGACATTTGGATCTGAAGCTGTCACAGAAGTCTACACTTGTCTGATTTGTTTAATTGAAACTCAGACGCATTCCTCACTCTCGCTTCCTCCTATATGGAATGACATTATTTGCAGGGTTGTTTACAGTTGTACTGAAAATAACAAATACTGTCTTTTCAAATGTTCTCACGAAGCGGAGATTAAGTTTAATATCTGTGTAAAACATTGTCAATTACGTCAAATATGCGTATAATGCTAAATGAATAAATGTAAATGTATACATTTGAATAATCTGGAATACATTGTGTCAGTAGTCCAAGCTTTCTTCCCAGCTACAAGTTTTTCTTGAGCTCCAACTGTGCTTTAAATTTAGCTACATTATTTTCCTTCTTCAAGATAGCAAACTTGGATGGGTCTTTAAGATATTATTCTGACACAGTTACTGCCCAAAGGACATAAAAATACTTTTGGACTTCTTGTTCATCTTTGAATCCTCAATAAGTCATATTTTTCCTTACTTTGAGTTGTCAGTTGGAAGGCTTTGAGATTGTGACTCCATGATCTCTTCTCTCTCACATCACTTTCACAACACTCACATGTCAACATGGTGTTCTTCAGAGAACTGTTTTAGGTTGAACCATTCTTCCTCTGACAGCGTGGATAACCTTTTACATTTACATTTATTCATTTAGCAGACGCTTTTATCCAAAGCGACTTCCAAGAGAGAGCTTTACAAAAGTGCATAGATCACTGATCATAACAACGAGATATCCCCAACATTGCAAGTAGTCAAACATGAAGCATACATTGTGAAAAAAACTAAAATGCCAAAGGGAAGAATCATAAGAGCATTAAGTTAAACAAGTTACAATTGAACAACATGAACCTTAAAAGTGCACAAGTGTACCTGTGGAAGAGCAAACAACAGTAAACTACCTCACAGCGAGTACAATCATTTTAAATCAGTTACAGCTAACCAACAACCTTTTCCCTCCTAGCTTAAAAAAAGAATCCACCAGTCGTACACAAGTCCCTTAAATATTGAAATCTTGCCATCATATATTTATGTTCATATTTAATATGCACTGTAAGTAAGGGTAAGTAGAAGCTTTGTGCAAATATTATTCTACAGTACTTTGAATGCTAAAGGTCAATCAAGTTATTTCAATATTTAAAAGATTTGTCCATATTATATCTTAACCACTAGCAGGCATACCCCTCACTAAATACGCTCAACACAGCTCCATCATTTCTTCATGAGTAATGGTAATCTTTGTTGATATGGCAGTTGGTCTATAAAGATAACACATGTTGCTTGCATGTTGTTTTCTTCTGAATCATTTCACAGTGAAATGAGGCAGAAAAAAACGGTGCCGATGGCATTTGAAATATGTCCACTGTGCTTCATTTATCAAACACGGACACATTGGGAAATGTTCAATTAGAATTATTTAATGTCATCCGTACGTTGGCAAATCCCTCTGTAATCATTGGAACCCGGCCTGTGTGTCTTCAAAACATTGTTTTCATTCTGAAAAATCATTAAATCGAAAAGTAATAACTGTAAACCTTCACTTAATAAAAGGGTTTTGTATAATTTGTACCAGAAAACTATTCTCCAGGAAATAACTAATGCTAAGTTCTAAGAACTGACTGTGCAAAGATGTCTGCTCTCTTGATGTACTGCCATGATGAAGTCAGAGAGGAAGACAGTGTAGGACAGAACAGGAAGTAGGAGCTGGAAGCTGGAAGTCTTGAGGTATTACATGAGAAGAAACACGTGATTGGTGGGGTGTCAACAGTCTGTCAGGCAGTATGTAGCGAATAGCAACTTCTATCTCACAGAGAATCACAAAACCCTTTCTAGACACCTACGTTACCTTTTTTCTTGACAATTATTTCAGGGAAGCAAACTGACTTGCGTTCTAACCCAGGGCTTGTCCTTGAAACGTTCCAGCCTCCCTTCCCTCGTTCGTCTTCCAGCTGTTCTGAGGGAGAGACTGTAATCCATGCAACACGGCCTAAGGCCACTCACACATGCATGTTCGCCAAGGTGCATATGCTGCAGTTCTGACAGCAGGGTATCAAGTGGTTTGAACTCCTCTCCACTCTTGCACCTCTATCTCCACACAGCCAATACACCACAAGGTCTCATTATTCCACGCACAGCCGATTATGAGTAATAGTTTTTATGCCGATGGGCGTCCCCAACGGTTCTTCCCTGTCTCGGTGATTTATGAGTAGTGCATCGACTCAAACAGGCAATCCCTTTGAAGGCGTCAGGTGCAATCCTCGATGTGATACTGCAGCCAGGTAACGTCTACGAACCTTGACCCCTGATGGTGGAGTTAAGTCAGGTTTAGTTCCGTTTCGCTCCTTCTCTGTGGCATCCAATAGGATTGAGGATGGAGCAGCAGCCTGGTTCAATGGCAGTGGTAGCCTAAGGCAGTTGTTCTCAAAGTGTGGTCCCCAGACCCCTAGGGGTCTAATTTGCCATAAATTACAACATTGAAAAATTGTGCTGTATCATTAAAAAGTGAAAAACATATGATAATCTGCACCAAAAAAACAAGCATATTGTGTCCAGTTAAGAGCACAAAGGGTATGCTGAATGGGCGTTACGATTATGGGGGGTTCCTTGGAAAATGTTCTACCCTATATGGGGTCCCTGGCCCCAAAACGTTTGGGAACCCCTGTCCTAATGGTCCTTAGCCTTCAACATACTATGCTACAAACATCTGTGCAACTAATGATATGTGTATCGCTTCCACATAAGGTCACCATACATGAAAGCATTTCGAGATTCATCTATGAGCTACCTTCAGGATAGAAGATTTACTGGCCATGAAAGTATACAGTTGAAGAATCCGAAGAGACCAACGTTTCACCTTGCACGTTTTGACCTTTCGGTCGCTGTGTTGATAACCAAGGGACTTGTAAAGACAACATGTTCATAACCTTTACCAACGGATGCTGTGAAATATCCTGGCTAGTAAAGTGTCCCTGCCTGTCTGTAGTGAGAACCAACCAATGTTTATGATTGGACAGAGCTAAACACATCTTATGTAAGGGTTAGATGTTCTCAGTGTTATTTTCATTGCCCTTTTTCCCCACAGTATAACGGGAAAAAAATGATATTTTCTTGGCGTACAGCTCACAAGAAGCTCCAAGTATCCCTGTAATCAACACAATGTGATTCGCTACAGAACAAGCACTCTTAGGGGGCTCGGTCGTGTTTCAATCACACAGGGACATTAGGATAGATTCGTTTCCCTTTGGCTGTGAACTGTAATTGTCTGTTTACATTGTCGCTACTGAAGCGCTTAACACCCTTGCAGGCAAGGCACACCAAAAAACAGATTGAAATATGAATGGCCGCGCGGCACGTCGTGTTTTCTGAATGACACTCTCGCTCACCTCTTTCTCTTTACTCGCTGCTATTCATCAAAAAGAATAAATTATTTAGGCATCCTGTTAGAGTGGCTTCCTTTCCCTCTCGGCCTCCCAGCAGGTTTGTGTGTCTTTGTAAGGTCGGCTGAGAACAGCGTCGGGGCAGCAGCAGCAGCAGTAAAGGGATCCTGGAGCGATGCAACACCCAGACAGTGTAGAACACGAGCTCTGGCCTGGAGTGGTTCCACAGCAGAACCTTTTAACACGGGTTCTTGTGGCAGGGGTTCCAGAGGGTGTGGGGGTGGAAGGTTTGGTCACCACCACCTGAATGTTAAGGGAACAGGTTGTATATGATATGTTCTGTGTTTCCTGACAACTCTATTGGATGCAGACAATCAGGGCGTACACAAAAACGATGCTTGACTGATTTGATGTCAGAAAAAGGGAAATGGTTTAGTTTTATATTAAAAAAACTGTTGCGCTAGACCTTCTGGGTGTACACATGATGTATTGATGTCAATATGTTTTCTTTTTTTTGTAATACAGCTATCATCCATCTGCTTCATGTAGATTCCAATACTATGAGGATGAATTGTTGCTGATGAACAGTTTGCCGACTGGAGTTGAAGCCTCCTGTGCCTCCTGAATGGGGCTAAATGTGTTTTCAAGCAACCTGTTCATGTGAGAAGTCCTTTGAAACACTCCATGTATGAGTGAACTAAAGGTGATGAAAAAAATCTATACTGTTGCTTTGTAATGCATCTCCGTGTTGACGTGTTGAGATGGCTACTTTGACGCTACAAGCAACCATTGGTCGGTTGAGTGCGCTTGACGGTAAAATGAAAGGCCCCTATTGATTACATCTTCTTTGAAATGTTTCATTGCAACAATGAATGAATAATATGTATTTCCTTTTCCACAGGAAGTTTGACTGTCTTTACTGGTTACTTGGTTTAATGCACTTTAACACATTTACTGGGTAACGACTGACGCAGAGCTGTGGGATTGATAGGTTTGTCTCAGCGTTTATGCTGAATCATCCGGTATCCCCCGAACCCTGAATGTCAATTCAGCAACACCTCAATCCTTCAGGGTGGGAAGTTAAAGTAATTTGTCACGTGGCAGCAGACATGTCGCCATGTTAACACTTGATTCATGGCGAGCTTAAGTCATTGACTGCCTCCTGTGGCAAGGCTATGCATTGATTTGAAAAGGTTAGCTCGAAGATAAAGCTTTTACCTTGTAGCCTAGGCGATGTGACCTGGCTGGCTTCTGAGAATTCTCCTTTTACTGGGAAAGATGGATCGTAGGGTCGGTACCAAAATGAGATTTTCATCTCGATTGGATTTGCAGGGTAAATTGAATTGCAAAACAAACCATGTCAAATATTGTAATATTTTCCGCAGCCATGTTACGAACTGCCAAGTTAAATGGCAACTGTTGGTTTATACGACAGGCTAAGTCATCATAGTTATGTCTTAAGGTTTCCTGTTTTATCACTACGGGCGGCTGTCATGTAGCCAGCATTTAGGGTTCCTTAAAACAAGGTTGCTGTGTTTCTGTGGAGATTCAGTTTCATTTTATTAATCTCCTCCTTCAACTCCTTTCAAGCTTTTCTTTTGAAAAAGAAACTTGGAATATTCTTTCCCTCTGGGTTTGCCCTTGTTCATTGTCACAAAAAGCCGCCAGCAAAACAAAAAGAATGTGCTAGGAGTTGACAAACTGTTAACACCCAATGGAACACGTGACCAACGTTCTGAAGCCCGCTTCTCTGACCAGTGCGGTGGAAAGGCGATCGTCTCCGGTAACATCTATGAGGGCTCTAGTCAGTAATATTCCCCACAGAATAAAAGTGCTGAGTTATGTCTAATTGGCCACTCTAAAGTTCCCTCCAAGGTAGAGACCTAGGTGTAACAGAAAACCAGCGAGGAGAGAGACGTTTACTTCAGAGTTCAGTTTGGACTTAGTGAGGTTTCTTTTTCTGCCGCCTTGCAATTTTTGGGAAACCAAATCTCAACCTTAAGACCCTTGAACAAGCAGTTTTTTTTCTGTGCACGAGACATATTAGCCTATTTGGCTTCGAACGGATGTGATTCTCGGCAGTCTGTCGAACAGTCGACTTTTTAGTTTATGATGACGAACCTAAACTATGTTTAATCTGATCTATATGGCTTTGGTATCAGTACTGTAGGGACTTTAGGAGTAGCCTTTGTTCCCTAGTTACCCTGTAGTATAAAACGTGGATGAAGTGGATGAATTAAACATGGGCCATGCCACTGTAGGCCCAGCCACATCAAGCGGGAATAACAGAACGTCTGTAAAGACATTAATAATTCACGAGCTGGAACTGTGGCACATCCCCCCACTCCTCACAGAGCAAACCATTATTCAGGTCTCCTGGACTCTGGCTTTTCAAATATTCGCTCAGAACAAGATGTGAGTGATTCTGTCCATCAAGTCAACATACATATGACAGGTGTGAAAGATATTGCGTTTGTGGTAAACAATTACAGCAATTACAAATAAAGTTGATTTTTTTTTGTTTCAGTTGAGGTGTCAGCTGTGAAGGAAATATGTTCACACTCCGTAACATTTGGAACTGAATGATTAAACACTTGTTAAGTTGGAACAAGTTTGTCTCTCAGATTCCTTATTGTGAGAGAAAACGAGTATAGAATAGCAGAACAAAGTGATCATATCCTCTTCTTGTAAACCAATCACAGTGCTAGGTCAGGCCTCGGGGTTGCTCTTCTGAACCAAGCGTTGTCATGTCTTAACAACCCTTTGATCACCAATCCTCTCAGAATGAGAGATTCTCTTGCACCCAACTGTAGCAAACGGGTCATTTGAAAGCCATACAAACTTACAGTATGTACTTTCTTTTCAAATAAATAGTAAATTTCTCAGCAGATTGCTTAGTCAGCTCAAGATGCAGCAGACATACTCAACATTTTAAGCCTTAAACTTCAGGCCTGTATGTCAACAGAAGTAACTACTGTTCTCCCAGTAGAACATTCTCTAGCCACGGTTCTCCCTGGAGGTCAGGTCAGGTAAAACCAAGTTCCAGGAATACAAGTAATTATTTATTTTCACAGCAAAATAGGAGCCAAACTGAAAACCGGTGTGAGGCGGCTGCTTGCCCTGGCCTTGTCTGAATGGTTTTGAGGGAGGCAAGTTGAGGTGCCGCTCCGGAGACGATTCTCCCGTGGATGTTAACGTGATATCACTCTTGTCTGAGTCATAGATGTTCACCATGCAGGATCCACATTGTAGCACAGCTCGTGTATTGTGGCCTGGTCAATGTTATACCCAAATACCTTTAGAAATGTTTTTGAAAACTGTCATCATTTACTTTACGTTTAACCTAAATACTGATATTTTTTGCTTGAACAAAAGCATAAACATTAGACATTCGGTGGCCACCAGATATTGTCATGCTATTGATGAATGTAGTATATACCTACCAAAGAATGTTTTTGGATATCATTAAGAAGATTATTGTTTGTAGTGAGCCAACATAATTAACAGTTAGAAGCATCTGTTACCTGAAGACTATGTGGCATGTTGATTGCAGCCAAGGATAAGCTTTCTCCCTCCAGACCTGTGCAGACAGTCTGTCTGGAAAAATGTGTTTGCTTGTGTGTGTGTGTACACTGTGTGTGCGTGAAATTGTGTGTGTGTTAATGTGTATGCGTGTAGACAGTATTTGTGTGTATTTCCGTGCATGTGCATGATTGTGTGTACGTGCGTGTGTGCATATGTATTTGTGTGTGTGTGTGGAGGGGATTTAAGATGTGGACAGACGTGGTGCATGCCTTGAAGGAGAAAAAAATAGCAACATATCCACTTTGCCAGTCTCGATGGGCCCCCTCCCCCCCCTGCCCCCACCGATGGTGGCACGCTGTGCGTTGCCTCGCTGCCCTCGGCACTCAGCCGTAAAACCCAGAGGAGAGGCTGGAGAAACCCAGACGAGAGCTGAAGCCCCGCCCAGTCTGGCAGCACTCAGGCTCTGAGGCCCCGCCCAGTCTGACAGGACTCAGGCTCTGAGGCCCCGCCCAGTCTGACAGCACTCAGGCTCTGAGGCCCCGCCCAGTCTGACAGGACTCAGGCTCTGAGGCCCCGCCCAGTCTGACAGCACTCAGGCTCTGAGGCACCGCCCAGTCTGACAGCACTCAGGCTCTGAGGCCCCGCCCAGTCTGACAGCACTCAGGCTCTGAAGCCCCGCCCAGTCTGACAGCAATCAGGCTCTGAGGCCCCGCCCAGTCTGACAGCACTCAGGCTCTGAAGCCCCGCCCAGTCTGACAGCACTCAGGCTCTGAAGCCCCGCCCAGTCTGACAGCACTCAGGCTCTGAAGCCCCGCCCAGTCTGACAGCACTCAGGCTCTGAGGCCCCGCCCAGTCTGACAGCAATCAGGCTCTGAAGCCCCGCCCAGTCTGACAGCACTCAGGCTCTGAGGCCCCGCCCAGTCTGACAGCAATCAGGCTCTGAAGCCCCGCCCAGTCGGACAGCACTCAGGCTCTGATGCCCCGCCCAGTCTGACAGCACTCAGACTTTGATGCCCCGCCCAATCTGACAGCACTCAGACTCTGAGGCCCCGCCCAGTCTGACAGCACTCAGGCTCTGAGGGGGTGAAGGCCGAGGACAGATAAATAACTGGATGAGCCGGGGGTTCGGGTTTGTTGTAGTTTTTTGTGGTGGGTTTGGGGGGGGGTTAGGTGTAAAGTTGGAGGGAGGGTTTGAGGATTTTAGCTTGGAGTTTTCTAATTTCTAAAAGGTTCATCCTAATCAGATACAACCCTCGGATGAACTGACACACAATTCATGCTCGTTACAGAAAAGCAACTTTCCTTGTCATGGACAAGAACACGGATCGTCCCTGTTTGGGTACAGAATGTGCCTGAGCCACTGAAATGACATGGGTGATCTATGTGTCATTCCCATTGGCATGCCAGGATGGATGGATCTGGACTCCCCATATGCCTTCTCTTCAAACTGACATATTGACACTGGGAGGGTCGTAGCATGTTATTCATCAACACGTCCATCCAAGGCCTGCTTCTTTAAAATGGGCGCCAACGAATGGTTGGAAAAGTCCACCAAGCTCCATCAAATGAGCTGTTTTGTCTTTCGGAGTGTATATTGATAAATCAGGAAGTAGTGTATGTATGATTGGTCTTTGATACATTTTTCTTGTTACAACTAGGACCTGTCCACCTTATAGGTGGAGGGACAGATACGTCACAGGGGTGAACAGGTGATGAATGAATTGACGATTAATGGAGAGGTATAATACTGTAGAGAGAGAATTGGGTTACAATGAAGGGGCCTACATTTGTTTTGCATATTCGAAAAAAGGTACCAAAGATGGGGAATCAAGTAACACAAACACATTGCCTATACACACTGACATGACAAATATGTCTAAAATAAGAATTAATTTCTAGATTTTATTTAGAAAATAAACCGCCTCGATTAACTGTCAGTGTGTTTCGTCTCGTCACTAAGTCGAGAGTTGCCCTGGGGAACGTGGGAGGGGAAAAAAGAAAAAGAAAGCGGGTTACGCCGTGGCAACGATGAGTCATGCGGGGCCCGTGGCAACAATCACGTCAACTCTTTTATACAATTCGAAATATCGTGCAACAAGATAAATTCCCTTTTCGTGTTTCCGTGCATAGTGATATGCTTGTCTCCTTGCCTTGGGCTGTGATACACTTGGTGGACTTTGTCGACCGGGGACCTTCCTCAGACAGCTGGGATTTGAAACCGTAAACATGCAAAGCTCTTAGTCTGAACATGGGAGAGAAGACAGACTCTGAGAGTTTTGTCACAGTAGCTTCCTGCTGTGTCATGGGAGGTCCAGTCTGAGAAGGAAGGGTGGAAAGGCACACACTGTCCCGTCCTTGACAGGACAGGCAAGTCCCAAGCTACCACCGACGGAGAGGCTACATCCTGTTCTTCTCCAGCTGTCTGGAAAAGATGGCCTTTAGGGGTGTGAAACATGGACCTGGCCCTGTGCGGACACTTAGAGACAACCATCCCTCATAGCATGCACTCTCACGAGGGAGGGAGGGAGGGAGGGAGGGAGGGAGAGAGAGAGAGAGAGAGAGAGAGAGGAGAGAGAGGAGAGGGAGGAAGGCTTGCTTACAAGGTTTCTTCGCCTATATCACACACTTCATTTTGAATGCAGACTTTGCCTCAAGTTTACCTCCTATAGTTGACAGAGAATACACTTTTCTTTTCTCTCTCTCTCTATGTCACCTCCTAGTAGCACAGCTGTCACTCTACCAGCGCTCTGTCACTGCAGAGATCTGAGGGAATCCTCAGTCCTCCACCATGTGACCAATACTTGACCCCAACACCAGGTGCTACATCTGTCCTCTCTCCTCATGTATTTATTCTGTATCATCTCATCCTGACTGTCCACGATACTGCCACATACTGTGCCACTGACTACATTAAAGGTGTGCCACGAACAGCTCGCTGTTCTTTTGTGCTCTCTGCTGCACATGCACCGTCATCTTACTGTGAGCTGCAGATGATGTCACATGATGGTGGTGTTTCAACACCCATTGACACTGCCCTGCTGTATGACTATGTTTAGCCTGTGTTCTGCACCTCTCTTTCACCAACCTTCTCTGGAGGAGGGGATCCCTCACTGAATTGCTCCTCCCAAGGTTTCTTCAATGTTTTCTCCTCTTGTGAGTTTTTCCCTTCCTTGAGGGTTTAGGTTGGTTAAGGGGCAGTTCTATGGGCGTATGTGAAGCCCTCTGTGACATTGCTTGTAAAAAAGAGTATACAAATACATTTTGATTGAAACGACAATTCAAAATAGAAAAGCTTTTTGAGACAAGATGAGAGATCCTTTAATAGCCTACCAAACGGTAAGACAAAGCATTAGGATCATTTAGGAACTGATTGGATAAAGGGGGCTTCAGCAGTCCAGTTTAGCAGTCCACACACAGCTAATCACCGCTCCCTCCCTTCCTGATTTACAACCCTCAGCTGTACCAACAATGTGTGTTAACAAAGAACACCCAAATTGAGTCTCTTTCTGGGGGTGTAGGCCAATCTAAATGACATATTTATTCTCGTGTGATGACACTCTTTCATGCTTAGTTCATGTAAAAGTCATTCTTGTAAAGAGTTTTGCGGGGGGGAAATCCATGCGATTCGACAGAAACCTGAAGCTTTCTTCTGTGTCATGATGAGCTACTTTGTAGGCCTTAACGGTTTTTCTTTATTTGTAGGCTAAATATAATTTGGGGAGTGTCTTGACTACCTCCCTTTGTCATGTGGAACAGCGACAACACAAATATTTACTAGCATACAAGACATTGTACTTTTGAGGAGTGCTCCCTTGATTGATCAGTCAGTCTCTAAATTGCTAATTAACGTTGCTACATTGCTGAGTGGCTTTTAATAGCGCATGCGGTCTATAGGTCTTGATGTGCACAGATGCTGTGAAGTTGCAGTGACAAAAGCGCTAATGATTTGGCGAGTTATGAAGCTTGAACAAAATGCGCACATACATGACATCGTATGTATAAACCGTGAATAATAACATCAATCGATAAGGTTTACCTTAATTAATTAAGAATTGAAATAAGAGCGCCTGAGGAAATATTTGGATCTTTGAAGATGCCATGTCAGCAATGTATCACGTGCTCGGTGCGCTTCGAAGATCTTCTGTTGTCTCTCGTCACGTCTGTGTTGGAGAGGAAAAACGAACCATTGCTCGCCAGTGATGCCAAGAGACGGGCAGTACAATTTCACTATCATATGCTGTACGCAAGACACCTCATCCCTTTTCAGTCCCCACCCATCTCGACCAGAATTTGTTTTTATCGAGAGCGGCAGGTGGGGTTTGGGTCGAAGACTTGGGACACAAATCATGCTTTGTGGAGAGCGGTCGGCTGTGGAATATGGGTATGGCTAAACTCTCTTTTAATGTCTTGCTAATTGATTACATGTCAGCCTTTTCCTTTTTTTATGTCTTTTTGTTTCGTTTTTTTCTTCATTTTTATAAGGTAGGCTTTTGCGGATATTTTAATGCTGCAATATTAACGGCACTATACATAGCCTATATATAAAAAAGAAAATCAGTCAATTGTTGCACGATGTGATGGTAGACTACATTGTTGTTTCGTAACTAGATTTGGAGACCATTAACGCTTTTAATCAATACACTCTATCCAGCTGTGTTATTGGCAGAGACTACATCCAAATTAGCATGATACTGCACGGAGTAGACAATGTTTTCATTCTTTACACGAGTGTGACTTGTCATCTTTCGCTTTTGTGACATCTCTCGCTTCTCCCCTTTACATTTTTCTCCCCAGTCAGACTGTTGAGCACCTCCCTTCACGAGGGGGACCAGATCCTTAAATGACCCACCGCTGAAGGCATCTTGATCTATCGCCCGGATCATGGCATGCTGCTCATACAAGATCTCCACAAGCGCGGCGCCGAGGCTCACTAGTAAACATGGGGATCAGGTCCAGAAATGTTGGTAATGGTTCGGAAGAGCAGAGAGATAAGAAGACATCAGCTCTACCCGGGGATTTGGACCAAGGAGCCGGGGCGGATAAAGATGGAGCACTGCTGCTCGTGGCGCCTGGTCGAGATGATTTCAAGAGGGGTTCCTCGGGGATTGGACTGTTGGCCAAGACACCTCTGGGGTACACGCGACCCACCAAGAGGAATAACATTAGGAAGCGGAAGATTCAGACCCTTATCTACGACACGCTCGAGAGACCGCGAGGGTGGGCGCTGCTCTACCATGCGTTTGTGTAAGTAGATCAATTTCAATGGAAGACGTCCGTCTTTGACTGACTTCAAACTTGTTCTATCATAAGTTTGTCAGCGATTGTCTTCTAATCAAAGGATCTGGTTGACAACCATCAAAATATTAAAACGAAACTGTAAACTTGGTTAAAGGTTAATTACGGTACAATACCACTCATTGTTTTATGCTGCTCTGTAGTAATTAGTCTTTAAACTAGCTCCAACTACTTTGATGAAGACAGTTCTAAAATGGGGCTAGCCCTACATCATGTGTAGGTTTGCATGAAAATTAATCATTCATATTCAATTAGGCTACTACAAAAAAATGAATATTTAAGTGATTTGACTTGCAACTTCCAATTTTCTTCCCTTCTTATGGAGTTAAGACATTGAACCCAATTGAATGCCACCTCAAAAATGTGTAATATCAATACCTAGTTCTGTACTCAGTGTAGTTCAGTGCCATGTTCCTACAAAGAGTTCTGTAGCCCAGGGTTGTTGTTGCATGTGTGTGTACTCGTACTCTATATTACTAGTTAGTGACTCTTACTACGGTGTCATGTGCCTGAGTGCTCAGAGTGATACTGAGCGAGTGACAACTCTTACATGGTGTATGTAGAGTTACACACACACACACACACACACACATTGTCTCTCTCTCTCTCTCTCTCTCTCTCTCTCTCTCTCTGTCTCTCTCTCTCTGTCTCTCTCTCTCTCTCTTTCTCTCTCTTACACACACACTGTCACATACGCACACAAATATTAGCCCACCAACTAAAGGGTGTCCACTCTGTTTCACTCTGGTTCAGTCTAGTTTGACTCCAGTTCGATCTAGTTTGAGCCTGTGAGACCGTTGGAGCAGATATGCTTTATTGGTGTTCTGGAGCAAGTTGAAGTCCTATTTAGATTCTCATGCAAATGCATGTATCCATGTAGGAATCGTCAATTCCGGTACAATGCTTTGGAGAGTGTATGGGTATGGTATGGTGTACAGAGACGGAACGTGCATGCATTCATGAAAGAGAGAGATAGAGAGAGAGAGAGGATAGAGAGGGAGAAGGAGAGCAGGATTTATTATGAAGATAGAGTGCGACAGGAGGGAGGAGAGGAATGATTAGATTCAGAGAGAAACAAGATAGTCATGGATGTAGGCAAGGCAGTATGGAACAGACCGGTTCAGGGACGTAGTGAGAGATTAGACGGCAGGAGCATCGGATTGTACAGGAGATGGAAAAGGAAGCAAGATGAGAACGAGGAATTGTTCGAAGGAATGAAGACGGATAGCGCAGGTGAGGGAAGAGAGAGAGAGAGAGAGAGAGAGAGAGAGAGATTGGGTGGGAGGGAAAGAGAGAGAAAAACAGAGTAACTGAGAGGGAGATAGAGAGAGGAAGAAATTGAATATTGGAGAGACATCGCGCGGGTGAGAGAGAGAGAAAGAGAGAGGGGGGGGAGAGTGAGATGTTATGCATCAGCAGTTTTACGGGGCGGATCAGTAGTGAGTCCTGCTCTCGTCTTGGCATCCAGACAAACTGGTGCTTCTGACAAGTGGTCGTGCTCTCAGACTAGACGGATGAATGATCCTACTCTAATGTACAAGTTGTTCCTTTTACTGGAAGTTGTGCAATTACAAAACAGAGAATTTTAGTGTTTTGGGGGTATAGAAAAAACAACAACTTGAGTTTGTCATCTCTACAACAGTGTTTCTCCTGGAAAGTTTTGTTAAATGGACTTATGATTGCATAAGTCAATTTCTAAGGTAGAAAATGTGTTTATATCTGATCTGTTCTGGTGTGGGGACGTGTCACAGCAGAGACTCTCTGGGAGACGCAGTTAGACAGGGTAGCTGTCCAAGGTCCTGAAACACCAGAGGAAGAAAGGGGGAGGAAGTGATCACACAATAATACCAACTTGTTGGACTACATGTTGTAGAGTAGCTAGTTTATTCACAATACAAACATGCAGACCACCAAAACAGTTATATGAAACAGTTTTCTTATTCTCAAAGCACAGAGAATTAATTATTGGGAATAACTCAGCACACAAGAAGAAAACACACCATGTAACAGAGGGTCACTAGTGAAAACACACCATGTAACAGAGGGTCACTAGTGAAAACACACCATGTAACAGAGGGTCACTAGTGAAAACACACCATGTAACAGTGCTCTCTCTGCAGATATCACTGCCAGTTTAGCAGTGTTCATTAGCGCAAGTGAGCTTGTACACTGGAGCAATCACAAGCTCTTCACGATCAGCTCGATACAGTGATTTATATTAATCATTAACCGTATTAGCTGATTATTTTAACGTGCTCTGATTACACACTTGATTTTTGATGATAATTGTCAACTTAGTGCAGACAGTGTAACTAATGAATGAAATGAACATTCTGGTGTTCTTGCCCCCGAGGAGTTTTCATGTTTACGTGGATAGGACCCACTTGTATTGTACAGTATTGAGATGTGCTGTGCAGTGTGTGTCGGTACCGGAACAGTCGTTACCACACTCTGGACGGCATATCGTCACAAAGAAGTCTCTCTCTCTCTCTCTGCGCCACACCAGTGTGCCCATGTCACACGACGAGGACGCTCGATGTGTTTACACACAAACGAGGGAATGACTGAGTGAAGATTAAGAAGCATCCTCTGGGAGAACACCCCATTACTCACGTCACTAAAGTGTTGGGCTCATTATAATTTAGAGGCATTAGTGGGAACAAACGCATGACAATACATTAGTGTCCAGATATTGTGATGCAACAAAGACTTGATTGTTTGATACATTCGCACACGGGGGCGTTGAGTAATTGTTTGGTCGTGAATGAGGCGACGCTGAACAGATGTTAAGCGTTTTCTTGTGTTCGGTAGCTGGGACTATCTTGTCATCCCCTGATTGTTTATGGACAGATGCTCTGTTGCGTCTCTTCTATGGCAGACAAGCATCCTAGCTACCCGCAAAGACTCCAACCCACAAAGGCTGTTACTGGGTCAGGTAAGCGTGACATGATTGGTAAAACGAGATCCGATTGGCCTAATGAAGCGCCAAGCTCTTCAATTGGCTTCCTGAGCAGTCTATCAGTTGCCCTAAACACAGCTCTCCTTACAGCTTCCATTTGTTCATGTGTTCCATTTGTTTAATCTGAAAAGACGAGCTGGGATAGGTTCAATGACGTTGGCTCTGGATTCCTATTGGATAATTGAGACTCAATGGGTGTGGCACTGTTAGGTAAGTGATGGCAATTAACCCTACTTGCCTTGGGGGGGAATGTCCCTGTCCTTACTGTAAGTCGCTCTGGATAAGAGCATCTGCTAAATGACTCAATGTAAGACCTGCCTTTCCTGGTGGGATCATGTGCTTCATGCCAGATCGTGTGTCAAATTACATGCTGAAAGTGCTCTTCTGTGTGAGGTGGGTGTCGAGTGCTGCGGGCTGCCCCCCCCCGCCGGTGTTTCAGCATGTATTCAGCAGCCTACAAGGTTCCCTTCAGAACTCTTGTGTCACTAAACCCCCTCCCCATCGCGTCTATTTGCATGTATTGAAAAACATCGAGCGTGGAAATCGGTCATTTCATCAGGGCGATTGAGCGTCCCGACATTTTGGCACATTAACCCGGACGAGCTGCGTTCCCCTGACGACGACGGCGGCGGAGGGGGGGGACGTGCTCTGTTGTCTCGCAAGCAATTATCCAAAACACCAGAACAAATCCAATTGTCTGATATCAGCACTCATCTGTCTGTCCCCACCCCTTATCCCTCCATCCCTCCACTCCATCCGCTGGCCACCCCTTCATCCTGGAACCAGACGGCTGTACTGTTCTCCGGCCCCTCCCGAGGCCTCTCCAGGGTCCTCGCTGTAAGGCCCGGTCGCTCCAGAGACAATGCCATCCACATTAAATCACGTTTTTAGAAAATCTCGCTGTAAAACACGTTTGCTTTCAAGGTACGGTTTGGGAAACACCTTGCTGGAATGAGATGCTTTGTTGTTTTTTTTGGCTCTCTTTCAGAGGTGGCTGTGTTTTGTGTTGGGACTGTGTGGATGTTACGATTGGCAGGGCTGGAAGTGATGTCTGGCATGGCTCATGCTTTTATGGTTATGACTGTTCGGATGTGTCTGGTTTTAAGGGAGATTTAAGGTACTGGGTAATTAGCTTAGGCGCTGCAGGCCCAGTGAGTGATCTAATGGTCTGTCTCCGACCCTTTGTTCTGGCTTGGTTCCCGTGGATACACAGAAAGCACATTTTGTCAGTGATATGAGTGTGATAGTGGAAAACCTGCTCCAGTGTCAGGTTGCTTTTCAAGATTTTGCCACCCTGAGTGAATAAATCACATCAGACGGTTAACAACACACCTGCCAAATCTCTCAGCCATTCAAATTTTGAAGCAACTTGCCTGTAGTTTATTTTCATTTTGTGCAATAAAATTGCCAAATGTTCATTTCTGACACACCCCTATTGCATTAAATATACTTGACACACTGGTAGTTTGTGTGGAATGAATCGCTCGGGAGCGTAAACACAATTTAATCCCCACCTGGGCCCTCTTGTTCTTCAGTCCACACAACAACAGACCACCACCCTGAGGGAGGAAGTGTTGTCTAGGCAACAGTTATAGTGGGGCTGTGTCCCTGTGAGGTCATCAGGTAAATAGAGGTTGTTAATGGCGACGGTCAGGTGCACAGATGGCGGACGACACATCAGGAGTTTTGTCTCGGGCGTCTTGGAGCATCTTGTCGACACGTAAGCTGAGCGGGGCCGTGGCGGTCGTGAGGTCAGGCGCTGTGAGTTTAGACACGGGAGCGGGGGTGAACAGTCAGGGCTTGGATTGGCCAACATGTCCGCACGTGTGTTTGGCTACACCAGGGAGGGAATTGCTGTCTTTGAATGGCAGCAAATGAACAGAAGTATGACTGCTGATGGATACGGTCCAATATTAAAGCAGCACAGGACAGATTCCAGACGAGACCAATGCCCCTCCCACTCTTCTACCCATCTAGCTAGACCACCAAGTGGATTCTGGTCTTTCAGAGCGATACATAATAAGACGCACAACCCTTCAACGTCAGATACAGCCGCTCTGGTGATCTGTATCGCAGATTGAGTGAGGGATGAGAATACAAAGTGACAGTGAAGCTTCATGCTAACAAGAAGCTCCTCCAGAAGTTTCAAAGCGGCATGAAAACGTTGAATACAAACACCAGACTCCAGCTTCTCACCAGTGTCTCAGAGATGGTCTCTGATTGGTCCTTGGTATCAGTACATTCGATGCTTTATTCGATATCTTACATGCACAGAGAGACAGACACACACACACTTTACACACACACACACACACACGCTCGTGCACACACACACAGCTTGTGCTTTTGGCCTTCCTCTGGCGTTCTGGTCATTACTGTCTTTTCCCTGCCTTCTCCAGCCCTCTTAAAGGAGACGGAGATCAATAGTGCACGGTTCAGAAGAATCACCCTGAGGACGATGCTGTTCCCGTGAGGAGGAAGGAGATCGACCCCCCTCTGTAAGGGAAAAACCCCTCTCCACTGCAAGGCCCTGAACATCACACGAAATACCTCCCCGGTCGCTGGTCCATCCTGGCTGTGGTCGTCCTCTGTCTCTCTGGGCCGTTGTCGTCCAGTTTTGCCACCAAAAGGGGGGCCTCAGAGTCAAGGGCAGATTAGGAGACCTTCATGCTGTACGCCACCATGGCAACAGAGGATTCTGCTGGCTTTCCTCTGGTTTGCGACTGTGTGGTTTTGTGGCTGAGGCCAAGTGGCGGCTCTTGGTGCTTGAGGAAGTATTTTTAGCGTCTTCATATATCAAAGCGTGTTTTTCCTCGAGAGCAAAGGCAGCTACAACCAGGTCGGAGGGCAGTGAAGTGCACACCTGCTTGGGGAAACTGAAATGTCAACCGTGACTATGTAAGACAATTAAGCTCCCACACGCCAAGGAATGAGTCATTCTTTGGAGAACTGGAGTCGTGTGTGTGGGTGTGAGAGGATGTGCTGTGTCTAGCTGATGGAAGGATAAGCCAGTAAGGACAGTGACAAACACATTACTGCCGTTTAACAGTTTTGAGTGTTTTTTTCCTCGATTCTGAGATGGTGTTACAGTTTAGCACAGGGCTCAGAACTCTCTGTCTCTAAAGCTCTGGCTCAGTGCTGCCACTTGATGCATGTATAACATAGAAATACCGTCACTTTACATTTACATTTAGTCATGTAGCAGACGCACTTATCCAGAGCGACTTACAGCAAGTACAGGGACATTCTCCCCGAGGCAAGTAGGGTGAAGTGCCTTGCCCAAGTACACAACGTCAAATTAGCATGGCTGGGAACCGGCAACCTTCTGATTAACAGCCTGATTCCCTAACCGCTCAGCCATCTGACTCCCACTTCACATGAACTACCATGGAACTATGGATAGCAATACCAATTGTAAAAACAACAAGTGTTGCTGAAATGTTTAATACACGCAACCTTGACAGTGAGGTCCACATTAAGCCCAGGCATAAATGTATTTTAATGTGAAAATTGGTTGAGGATAGCTTTAAGGTAATGGAAGCCTTGGAGTTAATAACAGCCTTTGGCTAACAAATGCAAATGCAGACATTTTTTGTGAATCATTCATGTGTTTCTCACTTGAATATGAAATAAGAACCTGATATGATCATGTCTAACTGTCACATGATCTTTACAGAGAAGGGCCCGAAGTTGAGAGTGATATAACGTTCTCAGTTTTAGCTTGGATATCAGAGTGATACTTAAGGGACGATGTTGTTTAAGCCAGCTCGTTAGTTTCGACACGTCCCATATGCAAAAACCCCCGCCATCTCCAATTACAATAACTCCTGAAGTGAGTGAGCGAAAGTACACAGTGCCGATGGGAGGATTTAAAGACTCTTTTCTTCAACAACGCGCTACATCACACGAGAGGCTTCCTCGCTCTACCGCTGTCTCTTCATATTTTTAAATCTCCGCTGAAAAGGTGCTGTGTATTCGGAGTAGCCGGATCAGCGTAACGAGTTGAGCGACGCTGGGCTTATTTCCCCGCGTCATCGTTTATGCCGAGCCGCGGGCTAAACAACACAGAGATTCATTATACGTTCCCCAGACGTGGCCATGGACTGTGGGCCGCAAAAGGCTCCTTCTTTTAGATTTGAGTCAGGTACTAGTCATGCAGAAAATCGAACAAACGCTTTGCAATACAATCACTTTGTTGTGGAGGGATGCTGTAATGTGTTGCCAGACACCGTGAAGTCCTGCCTCACACATGTGGATCGCCCTTCAGTCCAGATGAAAAGAATCACTGAGTGTGGCATAACTTGTGTCAGCTTCAACCTCAGCATCTCTCTGCTACACATTGTTTGTGGTTAAGGTGAGCAACTCCTCCCACTGCCCCTCTCAGTCCCAACCTCCACCCCCCAGCAGAATCTCCACCCCCTCTCAGCCCCAACCTCCACCCCCTCTCAGCCCCAACCTCCACCCCCTCTCAGCCCCAACCTCCACCCCCTCTCAGGCCCAACCTCCACCCCCTCTCAGCCCCAACCTCCACCCCCTCTCAGCCCCAACCTCCACCCCCTCTCAGCCCCAACCTCCAGCCCCAACTTCAGCCCCAACCTCCACCCCCCCACCTCCAGTCCTAGCCCGGCACAAAGCCCTAATGCTCAGCCATGGACCTTTCAGTGTTTGAAAAGCAGCCCACACTGTAGATAATATATACAGATTTACAGTGTGACACAAACCTCTGAGTGCACGTCTCATTTAAGATGACATTTAAGCACACATCGGTTGCATAACCTGTTGATTAGCTTCAGGAGGCTTGGTGGTAACAGTAGAAAAGACACAGTCAGCTCACTCTCACCATGTCTGTGATGCTGCAGTTCATTTTCAGAGCTGTTTGGGTAATATGTCTCTGAATGTGCTTCATCTCAGTTCATTATCCTCTCAGTGTCATAGCAAAGGACAATGGTTTTCTCTTCATTAGCTCATGATGAACGACTGGCTGCTTTTCTCAGCGCTATTTAAGAGCTGCTGGTAATTATAGCATGGCCCGGGCTATTCGGGGAAATTACCGTATCCAGAACCATTTGCTTGCCTGCCTGGGCAACTCCATGCTAATCACGTTAGCATCTTCCTGTGGCCAGCTTTGTCGGCCATTGAGACCATAGAGATTTACTGCACTTAGGGTCAACTGCCATAAAGGCTCAGCTTACCTTTCAGATAACCCTATAGAGGTACTGGGGCAGATTGAGATTTTGATCCAATTGCTTTAAAAAAGTCTTATTTTATGCGTGGAGGGAGGGAGGGAGGTAGGGCGGGTGGGTAGGTGGGAGGGTAAAATAGTTTGCTCATTGTCACAGAAAGTAACCATCGAATGAGGAAGATGAGAGGATAGATAGAGCAAGCGACAGAGACTGGGAAAGGGATACTCAGTAACGTTATGCATCAGCAGTTTGGTCATAGTTGTGATCTGCCCCCCCCCCAACCCACACACACACACATACACAACCCCCTCATCCTGGCACTCACATTGTCTCTGTTGGCAGCCAGACACAAGAATCCATACTATTCAATGACTTTATTATTGCACTCTCTATAAATGAAAGCTAATATCAGTGCCGATGCATCAGTCTGGAGTTCTGATGCCCTTCGTTTAACATTAACGTCGTTATTGAAGCCTACATAATGTACGACGACCGGCGTACGATGACATGGCTTGATATTAGCTGGAGCGAAAACAGCCACAGAGGTCAACCTTCATTAAATAAGCAGGCACGGTTGTAATCAATATGATTAGTTAGCGTGCTTTGGAAATGTTATGTCAGGCGTCAGGGCATCCATAACTCTGTTTATGAATGTTATAAAAGTCGCTTATATCATGGGGATTTCAAATGGTTCTTATATCATTTAAAAATAATAACAAATCTGATGGGAGGCTTCTTTAGAGGGTCGGTGTGTCACGCCCACGGCCGTGTCCCAGCTTTTGTTCCTGGTTTTCCCTGCCTTAGTGTTTTCTGTCTGTCTCCCTGGGTGTGTGTTTTCCGGTCAAGGGCTTGTCTCTCTCTCCTTGCACCTCCTGTCTCTCTCTCATTCCAATCACCCAGCTGTTGTCCATGTATGATCGTCCTGCCCTGCTCTCTATGGCAGTCCCTGTTGTGTCGTTAACATGTGAGTATCACCTTTGTGTTTACTAGTGTTTTAGAAAATAAATACCCTTTTAGTTTGGATCCTTCCTTCCTTGCCTCTATCTCTCTCTCTGTCTCTCTCTCTCTCTCTCTCTCTCTCTCTCTCTCTCTGTCTCTCTCTCTCTCTCTCTCTGTCTCTCTCGTGTTTGGGCCCACCTTCCAGCACTCACCCTGGCTCAAGGCCCTTGGTTGTGTCATCCCTATTGTGTATCTACTGGCCTTAGAAGTGCATCAGACCCATATTCTGCCAAACCCATGTCACACCGATACAAAATACAAACAGGATTGCACCCTCATAGCTAACCTTCTGGAGGTTCAGATTGTGTTTGTCTTTCACCAAGCAGGTAACATGATCCGGATTCCTCTGCGGTGTCTAAAGACCACCCACAATACCACGGCAGCTCCCATTGGCTAGTTCAGCTCTTGTGTTTACTCAGGGGAGACGTCATTTACCTTCGCTAACCCGTCAAGCTCTGTTTCACATGCACCCACACACACACACACACACACACACACACACACACACGCATACTCGCACACTCACTTGCATGCACACACATACTCTCACTCACACACACCCTTCTCATATGGCTCTGATAAGACTAATAAACCCTTCTTGCATTCCCCTCCCACTCCCACTATCTCAAACCACAGCCGCTCAGCTAATTCCCGTCTGTCTCTTCGTGCAGCGTTTGCTGCTCTTAATGCTTTGGCAGGATGGGCCATCTCTGGGAGCCATTTTGAAGACTGTGGTTGCATTTTCAATGTGCGGTTCGCCATAGGCCTCAAATTACTTTTACTGACGCTGTTGTTTAAAAAGATGGCCACCGACCTGCGGGATAAATTCTTTGTTTATTGAGACTGGTAAAAAATTAATAAATGGAGGACTTTAAGTTTCAGGCTTTCCCGGTCAAGCAGAATGTACTGGATTATTAACAATGAAACAATGAATGTATTAAGGACGTTTGGATGAGTAAAGAAGTGAGTGAGTGAGACTCTGAGAAAACGACAGTTGACACACATACGTCTCAATTTACCTCACTTTCAGGTCCTGGCTCATAGCTGACAGTGCACTTAGCGCTAGTGTGAACTACGCTCTCATCATTTATTCATGGAGTTTTTTACACCAGGAACCATTCGTTTCACCTGTCTCACCCCCCCCAACCCCCTTACGACTCTCAGCGGCCCGTAATGACCAGGTCGTGCCAGTTCCTGCGAAGCTGCCGCCAAAAAACAACAGCAACCTTAATGCTTCCTGTTTCCTGGCGGACGATAAAAGCTCAGGTGATTGGACAGAATTCCCTGAGGGATTGGTTTATATCCGCCACAATCCCTCCATTCCGTGAGTCTTCGTGCTGGAGAGGTGATGTTTGCTTAGCGCCTGGATGAGATTGGAGACTTGTGTCCCCAGGATGTTTCATTTCTCTTGAGGCTTAATGTTGATGTTATGGGTCAACATCTGTCAGGCAAGGCCAGAGATTCATCGCTTTACTCAGCATTTAAAATGCTCCTAAAAACCCATACAACCGCACGCTGATGAGAAATCGGATTTCGTGTTCTAGATGTCCGCAAACATTTACCCACACCAAGCTCATTTCGGTTAAAAAGCGATGCCTCGATTTTTCCCTGTTAGCTTAACGTTTCAACATCCAACCAAAACGCGAAGGCACAAATCCTTTTGTCAACGAATCACCTCATTTAACCTGGAGTTTCCGTGCCCTCTGCTCCCTCTAGAGATACTAGGTCATGGAGAATGCCTTTTGCTGACACCAGCCATGACACACAGCAGGTGTCGTATTAGAATGGAAATACATCTCGGCGTTGTGCGCAGATCCGCTCCAGCACGGCGTTACATCTGGTGTATTTAACACGTATTAAAGCCAAATCTCTCACCAAGATGCAGGTTCATGTGTCGAGTTTGAAGGACAAGGAAGGACACAGCTTGAGAGGAAAGAGGGGTTCGGGGATTGCTGACTTGACAGTTACATTTAATCGTTGTTTTTAAAGGACAGTTCCAACCGCCGTTGGAAAGGGCAGGTACTTTCACCGACTGCAAAGGACAGAAACACTTCCTTTTCTATTTAACAGCCCGAGTCCCTCGCTGGACACAACTCCTCTTGTTTGCAAAGCTTGCTGATTAATTTATTGAATCCGTAATCCTTTCCTTATTTGCGAGCACCCCGATCGATCTTTTACAGATGCAACTGAAGCATTTTCTTGGGTTTTTGTCACTTGGGTTTGCACCGGCTATTGTTGCACACTCCCCCCATCGTTTGTTAAACAGGAATGCTTGGGGGTGATGAAACATTTTGCATCCTCGACACATAGTAGGTCATGTGCCCTCGCTACAGTCTGTGTTTCACTGGCCTTCAGTCCGACTGCATATCAGCCCACAGACATGTTAATATGCTCAGATCTGAGGAGAGCTGCCAAGCCTCTAACAGAGACAGACTCGGTGAACTCTGACCCCATACACACACCCAAGGCACACGATTGGCTTTCTCAGCTGTACCAAAACAGTGAAGTTCATCTACCCGTGAGGTAGATGCAATGAAGACTCACACATCAACAGGCCTTCGTGCCCGAGGCTAGCCTTATTCTTGTTTTGCACTCTGGAAGTTGCTTGCGAGAGCGTTGTGTAATCGACATTATAGCGGCCAGATCTCCGATTTTCTTCAACAGTATTTCATGCAACAGTTATTTTCAGGTCCTTTAGACTTTCTTTAAACTTCACCCAGACTCAGACACACTTTGCGTTTGAGGGGAGCAGAGTGGATCTTTACAGGATCGGGTTATACACCCCGTGATCCATCAGAAAAGGGAGATGCTCTCGTGGAACCCAGAGCTTTGTTGACGGCTGTCCCGAACAGCTTCCATGCGGCATGATGGTGCTTGTCCTGTCACCTCTCACACGTCTGCAGGACGGACTCAGGGTGGGGCGACTGGGGCGTGGTCACCGCAGCCAGGCTGCAGCCTTGAGGACGAAATTCGATCACAGACGTTTCTGGGGATCTGACACCCGCAGATGCTAATGTATATAACGGAATGATCCGGACAGATGGCGAGAAGCGTTGACTCAGCTTGGCGTCGGTCTGCTTTAAATGAGTTGGGAGGATCTTCCCGTTGCTGGCGCTATTTTGAAGTGGGGCATTGAGACAAACTGCTAACACAGCCCACTGAAATGAAAGAAAAAGAACCGTACTTCGACTTTGCTCTTGACTCGAGGATATATAGATCCACTAATTGCCAGTAACTGCCCACGGCAATTGGAATGTGTCAAGGATTATCACCTGTCACAAGTGTAACTACATCTTCGAAACTACGCCATGAGCATTAGTAGGACAGTCCAGAGCACGAAAAAAAATAATCACCCATGCTCTCATCGACATGACTTTCATCCATATGTGCTTCTATGACTATGAGTGTGTGTTTGAGGCGCAGTGAGCATGTGCGGAAAGGGCTGACATTTCCCATCCAGCATCCAGCCCAGGCTTGTGAATAATTGATCAGAACCCCTCACCTCTTTGAGTTCTGTCTGCGATAAGAACCTTTCAGGGCACACACGCTTTAACACACGCTTACTGCACGCACCCCCCGCTCCCCTGTCTGTCTTCCTCTCTGATCAATCCTGCATCGTCATCAACACGTGTCCTTCTCTGTCCGGCGGCTTCCAACAGCCGTGCCCGTTCGCAGCGCACGCCATCCTCCGTTTCTCAACCTTTTGTCACTCGCTGTTCATCACTCGCTTCTAACACTGCTCCCTGTGACTTACTCCTCACAACCAGGCTTCAAACTGTCGTTTCTTTTGTCTGCCCCTGTATTTCTTCAGGCCTGTTTGGCCTTCCTTCCAGCCTCTGTTTCCGTAAGGGTCACTTGTGAGCTGTCTGTCACCAGATCTCTCCTTCTTATCCTTCTATCTGCTCTCTCTGTGCCATCCTCAGCTCTCTCTTCTCGTTTCCCGAAAAGAATCCCTGTCTGTCTTTCCTCCATCCCAAGCTCTTTGTGTCTCTGTTTCTGCTGCCTGCGATCACTTTGCTCATCCCTCTAAGCACATGATCTGTCTGTTTGTTTTTCTGTCTCCTCTCTCCTCTGTCTTGCCTCCCTTCTCTCCAGTGGTTTCTTACCTGTGCCTCTGAATGCTGCAATACCTCGATCTCTGTCTTCTCCTGTTTTGTTTCTGGCATTCTACACCACCCATAATTAAATGTCTCTCTCTCTCCCTTCCTTCCCCCTCTTTCTCATTCTCTCTCTCCGTCTGTGACAAACAAACACCTTTTTCCCCCCCCGTCTCCCTCCCGTTCTGGTTTCTTTAACTGGCATTCCTACCCAATCCAATCTTCCTCCTTCTTCATATCCACCCCATCCCCCTCTTTGACTGTCCCCTCCACCATCACTGCAAGAGCCTCTCTAATATCCCTCTTTACACTCACATCCTTCCGCCCCTTCTACCCTCTTCTCTCTCTCTTTTTCTAACCCTTTTTCTCTACTCTCTCTCTCTCTCTTTTTCTCTCTCTCGCTCTCTCTCTCTCTCTCTCTCTCGTTTGCTCTTTCTTTCTCTCATTCTCTCTTTCTCTGTCCATGGTCCTTTCTCATTACTTGGTCCAAGGGGGTCATGAGTGCAGCTCCACCTCCCTCTCTGTCCCTCTGTTCCCTCTGACATCAGGGGAAAACAAAGATTGTATTTTCGAGCTCGGATAGCAACCGAATTAGACTAGTGGAGAGATATGTGTGTGTGTGATGAAACGACTCTCAACCACAAACAAACACACACACACACTTTGTAGTAAAAGCCTCCTTGTTTATTCAGGGGAAGATTATTGAGTGTGTAATTCAAACTACTGAATAATTGCTAAGCTGGCAGCTAAATCATTTCCCTCAGAGTGATAAGGTTCCATCCGACCAGTTTTAAATTCCCATTTTAAAAGATCTGGGCAAAGACTCAAATCTGCTCCTTTTTTATTGTTGGCGTATTTAGCTGCGACTATCTCCACTATCACTTGTTCTATTGTCGCAGCGTTCACAGTGCCAACTGTCTGTGTCACGCTGCCTTATATAAGGATTGCTCACATAATCGAACAAAACTGTAGAGGAACCAAGATATTTACTGTAAAAGCGGAATTCTTTCATGAAAGTAGACACATCAGTCTGCCAGGCTCAAATGTTGTATGAGAAAACGATTAATCTTCAACAACAACCAACAGATGCGAAGTCTGCAAATATGACAGAACATACCTGAAGTGTCTAGCGAGACACAAAGAAAGGCTGTTTGTTTGATTGATTGGATCAAGTTTATCTGGCACCCCAGCACCACCGGTGCCAAAGCTGATCCCAAGTGGTGAAGCCAGCCTCCCTCGTGCACCAAACACAGGAAGTAGAAACCCAAGACGGTCTCAGACGGGCTTCGTATCGGCACGTCCACAAGTCTGCAGACTTGAGGCCACACCGTATTGAACAGTGTTCGGATCAGATTGTGAAACCTGCCAGAAAGCAAATAGCAGCACAGACCTGAGTCTCTACGAGCTCTTCTACTGTCTGACTGTTCCGAAGCCCGTCTTCTCCCAAGATCCTCACCGGCATTTCGGACTGGCCACGGCGGTTACCCCTGGTTACCACGTGCGCCGTTGCCGTGGTAACCCCTCCGTGCCAAGAGCCCTTTGGTGAGCTGTGGATGGCAGCTTCTTTGGGCTCCCTCTCCCACACATGGGGGTGCTGGGAGTGTCTCTCTGAGTACACTCTCTCTCTTTCTGGATCTGAAGTGCAGTTCACATGTGCACGCTAGGTGTGGGGTGGGCTGAAACTTTGAGTATGCTCTTTGAGTATGTGTGTGTGTGTCTGTGTGTGTGTGTGTCGAGTACTATGACACAAGCATGTACAAAACTGAAGAGTCCCAGTTGCTAGGCAACCACCACACACACACACACACACATGAAACGCTGTTTCTCACATTCCCCAAACACAGGGAATTTAGCACAAAGCAACCTCTGCTGGAAGAGACACCAGCGCTGGTGTTAGACCTAGATTCTCCTCCGCCATGAGTCTCCTTCTGAAAACACACGGATCGAACAGGGCACGACCCATCCAGGCCTTTCTCATCCATCATCCACTGTCTGGAGAGGAAGGACAAGTTCTGCTGCGTTACTGGAACACTGGGATGAGAAGCTTCAGACGTTCTGTTGTTCCGGTGTTCTATAGAATGTCCTGATTGTCCTGAAAAGTATGTGGGGTGGATCTGAGACACCATTATCCAGCTGAATGAAAATGGAAAATGACTGGATTTACCAACATATATCAGGGTTTCCCGCAGAAAAAGTGTTAGTTAAGGTGGTAGGGTGGGGTTTGCCGTCAGACGCGAGAAGGGAGACTGGCGTTAGTCACGGTTTGGAATGAAAGGGAGAAAACAGGACAGAGTAACACGGCAGATATTTCTATTAAAGAAAAACGCCTTAACTAGGTTGTTTTGATGACGTAGTTAAGGCGGCAGGCGTGTGTTGCTTAGGCGGCCGTCTTAGCTGCAAAGCGGTGCGGGAAACCCTGTACATGTCTCCATGAGGGCCAGATGGCAGTAGAGTGTGAGCGAGCAGGTTTAGCTCGAGGCCAGAGAGCATCGTTATGATGAGAGAGGGGAGTTCCTGGCCTCGCACGCCCAGCCACCTCTGCTACGCTGTGGCAGCAGTTCAAGGCCTCGCTCTCGGAAGCGTTCCCCCGCAATGCAGTTTGGGGTGGATAATGAAGCAGGCGGGATGACCTTGGGTAGTCACACAACTTCCAAGTGCCCAGCGGCGTTCTATGAATGGGTCCAATATGCGGATTTTCGGACCTAGAAGATGGAAGGTTTCGGTTCAAAAGGCCCAAGGCTGAATCTGAATGTGAGAGGGTTGCATTGATCCGATTCTGCTGAGTATTTATGGTGTTCTGTTCACAGGTTTTATAAAGGTGTCATATCATGTTTTTTTGATGTATTTAGCTGTGCTGTGAAGTCAGCATAGTCAGCAGACCGAAACACACACGGTGGTGCGTCCTTTGGCAGGTGCTAACAGATGACGCATTCAATCCCAGCTCTTGAAAATGTACAATGTACAAAAAGGCATCATCATTACATTCCCTTTCAAAACCTCTTCTGCAAACCCAACCGATGAAGAGGTCAGAAAAACACTATTTGTCAGGAAAACAAAAACATCCAGACACAGGAAAGCAGGCCAGCTGACAGTCATGCCTGGGCCCGGGACGAGAACCTCAGATGGGCTCCCCCACGCCCAGATCTCTCCCTTTCCCTTGCTCTTCCTCTCCTCTGCTCCAGTTCTGTGGTTTAATGTTACAGCCTGAGCTAGTTGCTTCTTGTGCTGTTCTTTGTCTGTCGTGCTTAAGCAACAAGTTATCTTTCCAGTCAGATGTCCTTGATTTAATCGAATCCTGAGCCACGCTACACTCCTGCAAGACACCCTCCATTACTCACAGCAATCGTGACTAAGATTAAGATTTGCACTCAATTATCCCTCACAGGCACACACACGCTCACGCACACACAGAACGTTCTCAGTCCGACATCTCCGTTTTTCCACGCTGCCAATCAGAGTGTGAACGAGCCCTGACAAATTAAATAAGAATAGGGAGCATCTTGATAACAGGCCTAGAAACCGCTGTGTGAGAGAGCAAGGACACTTGGCAGAGCCTGAAAGGGTGCCAAATGCTTCCTCCTCGCTCTCAAGGAGAGGCTGCTAGCATCCTGGAGGATCAGCGGCTCCCACGCTTCCCTGGGGCGCCGGGTAATGCCCGTCTTCTTAGCACGCTGGGTATAGAATGTGTTCGCGTAGACCACTCTGACATTGAGAAACCCAGCAGGTAGGCTGGAACATATGGCTCTGCGGGTCTGCTCCATGTTGGCAGTGAGAAGTGCAGGGTAGGATGAGTGTGAATGTACTGTGCGGTAGGTAGGTAGGAGAGGCGGTATGTTTTAACACACCTTGCGTGTGGTCGCTGTTGGCGTGTATTGTTCATTTCATCTTTTTCCTTGAGGGCTATAAGACGTGATTGGCTGATCAAAGGCGTTCTGTGGGCCACCTGTTTTCCTCTGACCACATCAGTCCTTCCTGGGTGATTTGACGTGAAGACAGCTGATGAAAGAGTGTGAAGTGCCTTCAGGCAGTAGGATGGTCTGCCCCGTCTGCCTGAGCCGCTCCCGTCTCCCCAGACCCCCTGCTGAGTCAGCGGGGGCTTCATGAGCACAGGAGCCTCAAGCCTCGTCTGAAGTCCTCCTCTCCCTGGGTTACCTCAAGCCTCTCTCGCCCGCTGACGGCATGATCTGGACCATCATTACAACTCCTTAAGGCCCATTTTTCCAGACATGGATTAATTCAGTCCTAGACTGAAAAGTTTTTTTTAATGGAGATCTTCATTGAATTTTTCTCTTACTTTAGGACTGTGTCCCTCTAGTCTCCATCACTCTGTCTGCCGATCTGCGTACCGTAACGGCCTCCCACGCTCTCTCTCTCTCCCTCCCGCCCGCTCTCCCTCTCTCGCTCTATCGCTCTCTCTCCACCCCCCCCCCTCTCTCTCTCGCTCTTGCACGGCTCAGAGAGGAAAAGAGAGGAGAGGAAGCTCTGGGAGGCAGGGTGAGGTAACGGCTTCTTGGGTGTCAGACGTTGTGTGGATGATCTCACGGATGATCCTGTGTCTGCACCGTCTCAAGAGGAAGGAGGATGATGATGCTGTTTCAGGGCAGGGCAGGGACTGGTTTCACATCATGGTTGATGTCACATAGTGATGAGTAGACTGACTGGCATATTACACATGATTAAAGGCAGGGTCAGTAATGTTGTTGAGATGCACTTGTTGTTATATTTACTGAAAGAAACTGATAGCAACCAATCAAAGTCTAAAGATTTCACAATAAAATTCAATAAATCCAATATCTGTAGTTGGATAGGCTGTTATGTTGTCTAACTGCCCTTTGCAAGGGGTCATGAGATAGAGATGGGATGTCGATACAACCAAAGGGGAAAATCCTGCATCTTGTCATTGCTTAAGTACTCCTGGCACCTTTTTGGTGGCCATGTGACCCTTTCAACTTGCAGTCCAATCAATGGCAAGTGTCCCTATGCTTTCCTCTGTGACAAGGTAAAGCGATGAAGACTCACAAGGGAACACTCGCCTCCTGTGACTCATCTACGGTCTTCCTTTGCATATTGTGAAGATAAGACACTTCACCTCACCAATTGATCATCAGTCTTTGATAATGACAGGAAAGAGGTAGGATGAATAGGACAGCAGGACATATGTGACATTTATGATAATTGTGGATGCCACTATAGTTGACCTGCTCGAATGGTACAAGGTAACCTGTAGGTGAGGTCTCCTCGATGTTCCTAACATGTCTGTGGCACCATGGTGAACTCTCATAGAACACAATATTGAGATAAAACCGCAGTCTCCCAGACGCCACTCGCCTCATAATTACCATGTTTTGCTGTGCACATACCAAGCAAGTCTGCGCTCTCATTGGCCAGAGTTGGAAATGGATAATAAAAGGCAAACGCTATTTTAGCCTGTGATTCTGTTTCTGTTACCATAGAAACTGAAATGCCAAGCGCGGCAGTTGCTCGTTCCCCGGGAATGCTGCACATCAGAGGGATGAGAGACAACACTATCTCTCTGTTTACGTTTCACGCTCCGCTCTCAGCACAGAAGCATGTGTCAGCAGCACGGCCTCCGCACAAGTACAGCCGAGAACACACCAGAAAAAAACACTCCAGAACGCAACGCCACAGCGAATTAAGACAAGCCGAGCTCGAAATGTCATTTATATTGCTCAGGCACCAATGCACCACCAATACATAAAATACCGCAGGTGAAAAGAATGCTACGATAACACATTCGTTCTAAGATCCATCGCTAATCCCCTCCTACCCTACCGACTCACGTCTTTTAAATGGAACCCCCGGAGCGCGAGGCTATCGCGCTGCTACACCGCTGCTATTTACCGCCCGCAGTGAGTATGAAGAGGTCAAGCTGTCACGAGGGCATCCAGCCAGGGGTCTTTCTCCTCAGAGCTAGCGACTCTTGTTTTCGCGCTCCATTAGCTGTTTTCCACAGACGAGTAGGCCTCTTGGAGCTATGACGCACCGCTGAGTTCCTAGATGGTTCATAGATGTAGAGGGGGGCTGAAATGTATCTAGCTAGTGATATATTTATGGATGGAAACTGCGTAAACACATACTAGGAATGAATTTGCATACTACACTCAATATTCAGTGATTTAATGAAATGCCTCCAGTCCACACATCTAGACCTCTGCTCAAGTAGGCCTCTGAACATTTGATCGTTTCAACAGATCTCTCCACAACATAAACTTCAATTGAGTGAATTTGATTAGAAGTTTCGAGATCTCGGTGTCCACATTAGCTACTTATTTACACACCTGTCAAGGGTTGTTAATTAGTCGGTTTTTAAAATCAAATAAAAAAAAAGGATTCTGTGACATTTCAGACAATTGTGACTTGAACCAGCTTGAGCTACCACTACCAGAGGAGCATGGGATTGATACTGTACAGTGTACATTAAACTGCTGTGCAGTGCAGCCGTCTTGCAAACAGTCTTTGCTTTCAGGGGAGCATGTCACTGAGGCAGATGTTCTGTCAGGCTGATTGTCAGTTCAGATGGGATTCCTTCTCCACCGTCCTGCTGTTTCACTCTGCTGTGGAGACAGAGACACAACGCTCTGCTGACACAAACTGCTAATTACCTGTTAGCTTCAGTAAAGCCATCTTGGTTTTTATGAACCAATTATTGGCTAAACCAAGTGATTAGTAGTATGTTTTCCTTATCAGCTTCTCTGATAAGAGTTGTTCTGAACCTCCAAATCCTGGAAAGCTAGCTCTAAATGCCCCACAAGCCCTCTTAAGTGGTTAGCGGGATTTTATCAAATGCATTGCAGCAGGGTAATATAGACCCATAAGTAATGTAGGCCTATGTATTTTTCTCCGCAATCTTTTCAGAATAGCCTTTAGACAATGCACAAGCCCATCTTCCATTTTTTCTCTTGCATTGAGTTTTTCTGGGAGTTTTTCCTTGTCTTCCTTGACGGTTTAGGTTGGTTGAGGGGCAGCTCTATGGGCGTATGTGAAGCCCTCTGAGACATGCTTGCGTGTAAAAAGGGCTATACAAATACATTTAGATTTGATTTGATCTCAGAGTGCTTGTAGACAGCATTGATTTAAAGCTAAGAAAACCCCCCAATGAAACACAGTTGAACAGATTGGACGATCTCTACATGTTGTACTCTAAATGAACTATGCTGTCACAGCACATAGTCCTACTGTTCCTCATTCCCCAAATGCCAGATTGGGGGCCTTGATTTTCGGTGTCGCCTTCTGTGACAAATCCCTTGAAGTTGAAATGTTGTTTTGAAAGTAATGGTTTTAATTCCAAGGGGAAAGCCCACAGACAAACACAAAGTGAACAACAACCGACGAGGCGACTCTTCAACAGTTACAGTAGGAGAGTCAACTGCAAATGATGGAATATCACAGTTGGGTAGGCAAGAAATATGAAAAAATGTTGGCACACTGAAAACTTACTTTCTTCTCCATCTGGTCACTTAAGAACTTGAGAAAGCTTAGTCATCATCATTTCAAGAACTGATTCACGTTTTATTTAGTTTTCTTTTGTGGAGGCGGACGTAGTTTTTTTTTCTTGCCTTGTTTGATATTTGATGTTAAATTAGCTACTTCAGGCGGCTACGGTTTCTTCGTAAATTGAATGAGTTTGTTAGCCGGAATTGTTATTTTTCAGCTTGAACCTTTGAAGACCCAGTCTGCTTAAAAAGGAATCATTGTTGTTATCTGTAGGGCATTCTGATTTAGTTGCTTCCTCTCATTGAAGTCGTATTATTCATGCCAGGAGTCTTGTCTTTGTATCAAACTCGTGTTTCGTTGAGTTTGAGAGATTGAGGTCAATTTCTGAAAACTTTTAGCTACAGTCCAACTTCACATTTGATCTCAACTTGTGTTAAGAAGTATTATCTGTACAAGGTTGACTGGAAAATAATGCAAATGTGTGGTAATTTACCCTAAATACTATATTTCCTTTGGTGAACACATTCCCATCCTCTTTACTGCCAGAAAAGTAAACAAGATAGGAAAACTCATACAAGTAGCTTTGCTAATTTAATTTACTCAGCAAGCAAACACTCCAGAACAAAGAGCTATTTATGGGTGTGATTCTGTAGTAGACAAACATTATAAATTGTTGATCATTTGGTACTTGACATGCTTGTGTGCTGAATTGTTCTCAGCTGGTGAAATTATATCGCATTTGCGTAGCTAGTTAGAGAATTAAGTAAATTGATGGAATGATGGAATAATCACTGTTCGGAAGTGCTGTCTGAAAAGAACAAACGCACCCACACACACAGTCTAGTAACGAGCATAGCGTCTACAGAATAACAACAAACCAAGCCACTCTAGAGTCAAATTTCTAACACCACATAACTAAACCCTGGTAATTTCCTCTGGCAGACCCTGAACTTGTTTTTTGATCTTCCAGTTTGGGCGTGGTTGACAGGTTGTCCCTAGAGTGACTGCACCTCTGGGTAAACATCACACTTAGAAAATGCAAGTTTGCTCAATCAAAGTTTTAGCTTGGAATAAAGTTAGATAATTGGATGACCCAGTTGTTCAACCAACTTGAGTAGCCATGTCTTGCCAACAAAAGTGGTCCTGAACTTCCTGACCCAAAATATGCAAAGTCTAGGTTTGTCCTGCAGCTATTTATTAGCTATTTTCATCTTGTTACAGTTAATGAATGTGTTCTGCAGCTCAATTTCCATCTCCTACCAGCAACCCCTATATAGCCAGTGGACATGCATCCCTTTATAGTAGTTTGGTCATGCTGTGAGATGTGATGTCAGAGCTGGTACTATCTTCGTAAGCATCTTTCCTCAAATTTTTTTGTCGAGAAAAGAAATAGAAAGAACTAGAAACACAAAGAGGAATCTATAATAAATCTTAGAAAATAATTGCCATTTTGGAACATATGGCAAATTTGTACACTGGTTTAAGAAACCTTAAAAAAAGAAATGAAGAAAAAAGTAGTTAGAATAACAATTACGTTAGAATATATATATATATATCTATATTATAATGCATTTAGAAGATGGAACCATGGGAGGCATTGGGAGCACATGCTGAGTTTCCAAAAATAAAGTATATTGCATAAATAAACTATTTTTTTAAAGAATAGTGCTACATTTTCATGGTAGCATGCTGAATAATGAACACAGCTCTCACAGGCCTAAATGGATTCCTTTCAATACAAGGTCATAGGCATAATCAGCACATTGCATTAATATGTATCAATACACAATGGAGAACATAGATGGATGATGCTGTGAATCTCTTAAACCTGATCTGCATGTAGATATCACATGCTGTAATTTGTAGCAAGTAACTCCACTGGGTACTGCCTGCATTTGTAGCACTTAAACTCGCATGATATCAGATGAAAAGCATCATGAACAGATACTGAACAGTAAGTATGTCAGGATAACTAAAACCATCTTCTTGTATGCATTAAATTATCAACGTTATTAATTAAAGATGTATTGACCAGGAAATAATTACCTTTATAAAAGAAAAGAGGCCCCATGTCTGACACCCAGACCAGTGTCCCTGTAAGAGGCTCTCGCCTTCAGTTTTTGTAGCGGTGACCAATCACACCTCCACTTGCTTTCTCAATGCGCTGTCAAGATCACACCGTTATCGGTGCTGGGTCATATTTGATGGCCTTACATCAGGCGATAGCTTACAGTGTTTGCCAACCCCCCCCCCTCCCTAGTTTCTAAAACATAAAGATAGTATCCTTTCCGACCCCCGGGATACAAACTGTTCTACAGAATCCATCTGTTCCCAGAGCTGCGTTGATGAATAGGCTGCACCACCAGACCATGCCAACCACCGCCCCCTGCCAGCAGCAGGCCTTGGGACTGGGGGACGTGGGGGGCAGTGGGTCCTCTAAGGTCAGATGAAATATACTGGCACAGATGGACAAAATCTTTTATGGACTTTGTGGCTACTATACTACACCAGACTTGCAAATATTTCACATGCCCTGCGCTGTGGTTGCCTGAGAACCTCCACATGTCATAGAGCAGATCCTCCTATCATCAACGTATGCACTTGAGGTGCTGACGCGCGCCTCTCTTCCTGTGCCTGCACACTCACTCATTTCATTCTCATTAATATTCATCTACGATTCCCTTGTGGCATCATTTAAATGCCCACTGTATGTAGACTTTTAGTGGTAATGAGTTTACGAAAGGCCATCAAAACACAGGAGCTTCACTATGAACATCTGTGTTCTAAACTATCTTTGAACAGTTCTGCTTTTTCCAGACCGGGCGTGTCATTCGGGAGCCATTAGCCTTGACATTCACAGACGAGTTATTGACAAGGGTGTTTGAGACTGTAGCAGACAATCTATAGTCAAATTGCAAGATGTCTCCAAGCAATCAGTCTGTTAGCATGGCTTTTGATTCTATGCCAGTAATGCTGCTTATCATACCTTATTGTGCCTTATCAGTCCTTGTTCTTGTATCGATAGAAACAGAAACCAGGAACCTTTCAGTGCCGCAGAAGTAAGACACTGTAATTCTATGTTCCCTGAAACCAGTATCTGCAAACCCTATTCAATGGCCCTAGCAGGAAGGTTGTGCTGATTGCCATTTAACGTCCCTCGGTTAAAGCAGCTTTTTACTCCATTGATTCATCTCAGTCCCTTTTATGAGAGACAGTAGGCCCTCAGGACAGACAAGAGGTTTAATTGGCTAAGCGATGAATGGCTAGTAGGGTTAATGACCACATTCTCTAACAGTTAATGTGGCAACAGCCAGCCACACAAACAGTCGGGATGGCATTGACTTCAAACGAGTAATTGGCCACTTGAAAAACTTAGATTGAAAAGTTCCCCATAGGCGTCAACCTTGACCTTCGCAAAAGTTTGCAGAGTCGATGTATAAACAGAGGCAGATGTGATTGTTCCTTGTAGTTATTTGAATGCATTTTAGCAAGACATTAGCTTGCATAGACTGTTATCAACCAACTAATGGCACACTGCCCATTGTAGAACACACCTGTAGTCATCAATACTGTAATCATATACTGTAGCCTGTTCACATGCAGTTGCGTTAGTATAGTGGAGAAGAAGGTAAACAACCGTGCAATGTATCTCCCGGGAGGCAATCAGTGAAATTAATGTTTTCATGCGTGTGGTTTATCAGGTGATGTGGAAAAAGCTACCCTGAGGTGATTCTAAGCAAGAGGTTATATTAGGACATCAACAGGGCCACAGGCTTTGAATGTGAGGCATGTGTGTGCTTTTGTATGGCTATAGATGGACAAACAGGCCACAGTTACTGAAGACTCAAGGCCAAAGTGGTTGACTAATGATACCATGTACCAACCGACTACTGGGCTGGCCGAGTTAGATCAGAAATGAGAGAGAAAATTAGGTGTCAAGGATCGAGGGGAAACTATTTGTTTGGGTGGCAGCTTAGGGCGGTTTATGTCAGTCACCCTCTGATGTCTAAGGCTTGGCAATTTAGTCCACTGAACGACTACCAGGTCTAGCTCTCTCCTCCACTTTCACTGAGCCCAAAGACTACAGATGGAGTTAAAAGCCATCCGTGTCACCTCCATCACAGGGCCAGATAAACCAACATTGGGTGTGCCCACAGGCTACACTGGGTAACACTTTCACTGATGGATGGTGTGGCAATATGGCCGTTCTACCAGCTGACCCGCCCTCGAGACAACAGAACCGGCCTCGGAAATCATTTCGGGGAAAAAAAGAATGACTGGAGGAGGCCATTAGGAAACACGGCTGTGGCTTGTAATAGTGTTATTGATATCGATGCTTTCATTACGGCCAGTGAGATGACCATCGATTGGGCTTGCACTGATGTAAGGGAACCTTTGGGTCAACTCCCAAGGTTTCTGAGAGGTTTATACCAGACCTGGGATTGATATTGATACTTGTAGAGAGGAAAAAGAAGGCAATGTTGAGTGAAAGATATGTTCAGTAGAGTAATGGAAGTTTAATTTCAGAATTTTAGCATATTTCCGCAATATCTGAACAGATTATTAGGCCTCCCTACTGTACGGCACATAATGAATCCATATTTCGTCAGCGCCAAGGACAAACATAGTGACAGTTTTAGTCTTGCATGAAAGTATTTAGCTTGAGGAGTGTTATACAAATTAAATTATGAAAGCGGCGTCTCTTTAATAAATAAACGTCTTTTATTGAGAGTCTCTGTATTCAAACAAACAAAAAATCTGACTAGACTCAAGTGACAGAAGGAATTCACAGCTTCCACTTAGACTTTATCACTGTCTGTGTCCGCAGAGATCCTGTGAGGAAGACACACAGCCATTTTTCCTCCAACATATTCATCCGACCATGAGTGAATCCCTACAGCCCTCCCACGCACACTCACACACGCGCTCGCAGCTTGGCCGGTGTGATATATGTGTGTGGTTATCATGGGAAATAAACTGTTAAAAGCGGCAGAAATAACTTCTTCACAGACTCGCATGTCGACTCATAAATCTGAATTTGTGGCAGAGGATTTCTCGTGTCCCTGGGTCTTGCAAAGGCAGGAATAATCTGATTTATTTGTGTGGAAGTATGAATATGTATCATCTCCAATCTGTCCCGTTCGCTTTGTCATTGGGTTGTCAAGTAGGAAGTACTTTTGATGAAGTACGAATGATGCCGTAAAACATGTCATTCTTTAACAAGACTATTTAAACGGACGTCATCCGAATATACTGGTACATCTCTATTCAATTCAGTGAAAAATGGTTCGTAATAGAATGATTTGCCTATGCATGAGAGGAATGTAGGAGTGTTAACTCTCTGGAGGGAGGTAGAGAGAGAGCCACCTGCTTTTCTCTATCTACCTCTCTCTCTCGATCTACCTCTCTCCTCTCCCATCTTCTGTCTCTCACTCCCCCCTAATTATAAATGGGTCTTTGTGGCGGCAGCATCTGTGTGCCGTCACGATCAGAGTCTCTTAATCCCCGGAAGACGTCTCTCCAGGCAGAGCCAGAGGGAGAGACCTCCTCAGCACCTCTCACCTCCTCAGCACCTCTCACCTCCTCAGCACCTCTCTCCTCCTCCACACGGAGCTCAACTCCGTCACCTCCGAGCCTCCAGACGTGGACAGCCCTGCTTCAGCAGTCTGAGAGGGGGTGCTTGAGCCGGGGACACGCGGTAACGTAGGCGGAGAGAGGCCCTTGCAGCAGGGCGACCCGGTGACAGGGGAGCTCTCAGAGCACTCTGACGAGCCTTCAACCTCACAGCTCCTTCATTGGACCGGGCCACATCTGTCGGGTGCATCGCTATGGAAACAGTTGTGACGGATGTAACTGGTGTCGTCATGGTGACCCATGGAAGAATCCCGTGGGAGAACATTTGCGAACACAAAAACATTTGCATGTTTTTATTCTGGAAACCAGGAATGTTAAACATAACATGAGATATGAGTTGCATATGTTGCGACATGATATGTCCTGTATAAATCAAGATGGCGGCTGTCTCTAGCTTCGTGTCGGGCAGAGATCTGTTTTGCAAGTCACTTCAAATCGTGTCCAACGACACGTGCGTCCGGGGCGTGGCGATCAGACACGAGTGACCTCCGTTGTCATGGCGACGGAGCGAACGCGGAGCGGGTCGTGGGATGTTCTCCTGAGCTGACGTGGCGTCGACCGGGAGATGACGGAGGACGTTCTTGCGTGTGCATGACAGGGTTCCCTCCTGGGAAAGCAACTGGAACGTTCTTCTGGAACGTTCTACCTTTGGCCCTGGAATTGCTGCCCTGTGGAGTCACAGTACAGTACTGTACTCCACCTGAACTGTGTTCTGCGTACAGTCGGCCAAGATAAATGACTGTGCACCAGACAGTCACCCATTCCATCAAGCCAAGGTGAAACCGAAGTGATCTCCAGTACAATGACATGCAGTTTGACCATGAGAACCAGTGGTGATCTATGCTTCTCTGTATCCCTGGCTGCATGCTAAAATCCTGTCTTTAGATTGGAATTATTAATAGAAATCAGGCATTTTTAGGACTTTTAGGAATTATATGCGTGAAACAATGAAGCAGAAAGTAAAGAAAATACATTTAACAGAATTATATGGGTTTAGAATATTGAGCCAAACTCAGGTCCCCTTAAAGAATATCTAAAAGCGATTATCGATCTTTTGTAACTGTGTTATGTTGTTTCCCCAGTGTGTTAGGAACCTAGATTTATAGTTAATACATTTTGAGTTTGTGCACATTTCTGAAACTGCATTGGGTAACTTTGTTTAAGAAAAATGTTTTGACCAAGAAGAGATGAATGCAAGTCATTCTGCTCTATTTCCTGTTTGTTTGTATTGCTCATCTAACACAATTAGCTAGCATGACATTTTCTTTCAACCAAAGTGAATTGAATTGACGTCCTCAAACAGAAAAGGCCAATGGAATTTGTTTGTGTTTTGGGCGCTAGATGAAAAGTGTAGCGTGTACGAGGATGGAAACATTTATTTGTAAACTGATTTTAACTGAATCATGGTACAGATGTTAATTTGATCATTTTGATACTATATATATATTCTCTTCCACTTAATGCTGATTTAATGGAAATCAAAGATAACTTAATAGAAAATCACACACCATGATATTAAGCTGGTAAAGACTCAGATCTTGTAATCCAACGGGACTCTATGTACATGGCAGTTTAACATATTATGTAATTACTGCAGCCCCAAGAAATCCTGATTGAATGGCTTTAGAATGCATAACATGCTCACTACGCTCCACAACGTTTTCGCAATCAATCCATAAACTATCATTCTCAGTCCCTCACCACTGTTATCCATGACTGCCTGCAGATCCAGAACGTTTCAGTAACCAACCAGCGACGTCGGCCATTCCCACGTTTGTTTCCCTCAAACTCTCTACAGCCCTACTTCCCCACTCCAACTAAACAAGCGAGCTCCTCTCCCTCTCAGACTTGACCGTGTCAGAGAGAGTGTTGTCGAGGCGACCTAATGAACAGAGTCTGGTGAGTGTGTGACACTGATTGCTTGCACCTCTCCTTGGCATCGAGGGCTGTCAGGTGACAGATTACGGTCTGTGATGGAGGCCCAGAGACGTGACAGAACAGGACCAAACAGGGCTGTTACCGGTCGCGCTCATACAGTATCAGTTGGTCATCGGTGACTCGACTGAAACAAGGTGAAACTCATTAGTATCTTGAGTTCATAATCAAACTGTTTAAAATGTAAAACGGGTTTAATTGGATTTCTAATGGAATGCTGAAATTGTTGTTTAAAGGCCTATTATTAACCACTAAGCTCATCTAAGACATCTAAGTCAGTATTACCATTCCTTCTAGTGCCGAGGGGGGGTGGTAATGATAAATTGTTATGAAATTGGGTCGATGAGTACATTTCCTCAGATAAGTCATTAGAACCAAACAGCCTACCGTTAAAAACAACAGAACTGAGCTTGACCTACTCTTAATGGTGTGTTTTTTGTTACCATCCTTCCATTTTCCCCTCAATAACTCTGAACAGGCAGCGAAAATGACAGCTCGTCTCAGTTGACTGATGATTGGGTTCCCATGTCATAAGAATCGTATTGATTGATGAGTAAGGTCTGCCCTTGGGGAAGGGTAAATCCAGCCCAAGTGTTTCTTATTCACAGTAACCAGGGTTACTGAATGCTGGGTTTCACATCTATTCAGAAACAATTTGACTTGGTTGAAGTCTGATTCTGGCAGCTACATTGTTCAGGTATATTTCCAACTGCGTCTCTCCCGGCTATTTCCAAGAATGGAAGGTTGAAGAACCATTAGTGAAACTAATTTCCTGTGGAATGACCCTAATTATACACAGAGGAAATGTACTCTAATTAACACCCAGGATACGACATTTGATTTCCCACTCCGAAATATGAGGTCACTGGAGTGCGTCCGATTTCATTGTTGTAAAATTTGGGTGGATTTTTTCCCATGTCTTAATATGAAGATGGAGGTGCCTGATCCTCACTAGCTACAGAGGTGTCTGGTGTTTGTGTATGAAACATTTTTAATACAGCGTTGATTGACTGTGATTATCTACATCAGGATTACCCCGAGAGCAATGTTGAGTGTAATTCCTAAGCAAAGTCATTCGCCATATCATGTTAATCATATCTGTACCAGGGTACTTTCAGAAACAACTTTAATCTTTTAAGATTAGACGCCCGTTAATCCGCTTTCAAATCAGGTAAATCCACCTCGACATCACCTGAAAAACCAAACTATCCTAGAGTTACGTCTCGGTGCAGTTGCAGTTCGATGTGAGACAGGAAACTGGGAGGGTGATTGATCTGCGTGTGAGGCTCCCATTTCATTGGCTGCCGCCTCGTATCGTCAGCAAAATGAACTGCAATTCCAGGGTAGTGATGACGATAGGTAAAAACTTTACACGATTCCATTACATCCAAGTGATTTACACCAAAACATGAACTGGATTTATGGTCTGTTTCTGTGATCTTCTGAATTGGCGGGAAGGGGGTGTCTAAGGTTGCTGGCCACTTGTTTTGTAGCAAACTACAGGTTTTAAGTTCACTCAGCTATATAAAATTGATTCTACAGAGACATACAAAAATAATGAATAATATATGTAATCATTTTCTGTGTTAAGGATAGTGATGTGGTGAAGTATTGTAGATGGAAAACGTTTAGAAATGTGTTTTGATGGAGTCTGTATCCCCAAACCCCTACAGCACTTCACTCTATAGGAATTCCCTATTGAACAGAGAAGGAAAGATTAGAGACGGAAGGGGAAATCAATCGTTTGTGGTCCCAGAGTTATCAACCCTGGCTTGTTCCCATGTGGCACTGTGGCCAGAGATGACTTTGTGGTACCAATGTTAAAGTCAGTCTGATTAGAAGATGGCCTTAACCAGTGATGCGTTTTTTTTCATTGGCCGTTCTTGGGTAGGAACTTTTCCTGTGAACGTATCTACAATGTAGTTTTTCACGGATGAATAGATTTAAATTAAAGGATGTATATGGATATTTAATACAATATTGATCCTTTGGTGCTATAAATATTAATGACTCTAGCGGTCTTCTACCCTGGTTTTCAGGGCACACTATCCTTATCTGCAGAGCTTGATAACAACCAGTCATGTAAATAGGTGTGTCTAATAAAAACAAAAAGGCTATTGGTTCCGTTGTGCCTCGACTGATTCGATCACACTTCCTTTCAACACAAATGCGGGGATAAACAACAATGCAAAATGGCCGCCCTCTCCAGGATGAACTGTAACGTTTCTATAGAGTCATCAGCTGCCACGGGGGACACCCCACTGCTACACAGTGGTAGAGGAGGTTCGGATGTTCTTGTGATGCTGATGCTGCGTTCTGCATGATCAGCAGATCTAATCACAGCCACATTATCTATCTATCCCTCCCTCTCTCTCTCTTCCTCCCTCCGTCTCTCCCTCCCCCCTCCATCCCTCTCTCCCTCCCTCCCTCCCTCCCACCTCCCTCACAACCTCCCTCCCTCACACACACACTGTGGGGAGCCGCAGGAAGAGGGCCTACGGTGAAATCCATCACTCCCATCGTAGCGTCCCGTGGCTCCACATCTCAACTGTAAATCTGACCTGCGTCAAGGGGTCCGGGGAGAGCCCAGAGGGACCGGGCAGGGAGGGGGAGGTGGGGGTGAAAGAGAGGGTTGGAGAGCTACAAGGGTATCTGACAGGGTGTCGACTTCATCCAGTGGAAAACGCCTCCTCTTCCTGCCTGGTCATCAATAATGAAAGCCCCCTGCGAGGCTGCAGTGTCAGACGGGGGCAGGAGCAGATGTATACCCTGGCAGGGTTGTCAAGGCACAACATTTCTACTGTACTTTCCCACTACTGTACATTCAGTACAGCCGAGCACAATACTCCAAGATTACGGATTAAAAGGATTTTCATCCTTAGAAGTGTCGGCATGATTGACCCGTAATATCTTCGGCTTTAATTTTTTCCCCTTAATGTGATAATCTGTATTTTAGCCTCAAAGGCTTACTCTATGCTTCTTTTTCAAAAGCCCAAATCTAAGACTCCTAAGGCAGAGCCCATATTAACACTATTTTGTTGAGCAGGCAACCTGGTTACAAAGAGGGGAAAGTGTTAAGCTGGTAGCCCTAGTACAGACGGCCTCTCTACTGAAAGTTAAATAAATATAAACGTATTGTCTTGTCCTTGTGCGTGCAGTCATTACACTGCACCAGTGCTGTCCTCTTCCCGTATGCTTGCATATTGCCGAGCAAATTAACTGTCCGAACTGCATCGTCTGCAGTCGTTTATTGAATCTTTCTCCGTAAATTGGTTGTTAGGAATACCCAGAGACTAAATAGCCACAAGGGGAACATGCGGACATCTGCCTCCACAAGGCAGATATGTAAATCCATGTGCTGTGAACTCAGGGATCATCTGTTGTACCTTGAGCTGTGTTCCAACATAGAGTTTGTCTTCTTCTTGATAGGAAGATGACCTCGTATATACGGTCACATGATGGTGTGACAGACTACAGTACAGACGTTTATTGATAGTTGGCTTTTGTGAGTCCTGGTGGTGTTTTACTTGTTGTGGAATCTGCACATTGGCGTGACAGGTGGTAAGGTAATAAAGCTAATTGTTGCCATATGTCTGCCTTTCAAAACCTATTTCATACGGCCTCCATCTTCATTCAAGCGATGGAGGCACTCCATCTCTGACACTAATGCAGCCTAGTATGCCAAGTATTTTTGTAACAAATACAGTAGCTACTCAGTGCTAAACACAGAAATGTGCAGCATGGGATCGAATTACTAGGTCACAAAAAAGTTCCATATAGAACGCTGAGGTTTCCCATGGAACACTTCTCAGTTGTTGGAACCTCAAATGGTCCATTCATCCGTTGGAACAAATGGTTCTGGTTACGAAATCACTATCTGTATATGAACCTGACCCCACCGTTTACAGAAGAAGGCATCTTTCACGTTCAATTCTTTAAGCCAGATCATGATGATTGCATAAAGGAAGGACCTGTTTTCTGCAATGTCTCTCTTATTTCCCTGGGGAGTACAGAACAACAGACATTGTGACAGGAAGAACTCAAGCAAGTCTAAAACCATGGTAACCGTGCCAACACTCGGCTGGTTTATTGGGTCATCTGCTGTTGCACCAGCATTGTGTCGTACCAAAGAGACAGAGATACAGTATAGAACACCATGGTAACTTAAGAAGTCATTTTACCAGTGTTTATTTTACAATGATCAGTACCATGTAGACTTGAAAGGTGATCTTTTGAATCATCTTGTAATTTTGTTGTAACCTATAATTATTTCGAATACTTTTTTCACCTCGTCTGATTACACTCACAGTGCAAAACGGTGGTTTCTAAAAATCTCATCCTATGCAATGCCAATTGAAGACTTTGACTTATTTGAGTGAGGAGTGGTTTTGTTGAGCTGTGGAGCTCAGAGAGGTATATGCAGGGTCATGTGTGTGGGTGAGCTGGTGCGTTTTTGGAGAATAACATCCTCATTCCTCCTCCATCTCATCCCAAGATAGGAAAATACCATGATCATAACTACATGCCATCAATTCAAAACATGTTCTGGATTGTAGCACGTTTCATCAATCTATCTTGTTGCTAGGTAAAATAGCAAATTCAGTCAAGTTGATGGAAATAAATGGAAAATAATAATCAAGCGACTATATCCTCCTCAATGCCTCTTACATTATAAGTCCATAGATTTACTCCCCTGCTCAAGACAGACAAAAGGGTAGGAACCAAATATGAAGCCCAGATTGGTACTGCGTTTTCCTATACCAAATAGATTTCAGGTTAGTTCACTAACAGCCTGGTCCCTTTTGTAAGAATCTTATGATTGCCAATCACCCCAGAGATTGGATTCCATGCCTCATTTAGCGTGCTAACACGAAGGTAATGGAGCGTTTCCGTGGTAGCATCCAGGGTGCAATATGTGTCTAACTCGGCCTCTTTCAGACAATAACAGAACAGGAAGTGTGGAAAACTGAAAGGGCATTTGAGGTCTGTCCATAAACTGTACTCCCCGTTGCCCACTAGGGGCAAAGCATAGCTTGCACTACTTTTGAATTGCTTGGAATTTTAATTCTACATAGGTTGAGCTGTAATAAGCATAAGCTTCAGCCTACACCTGTTTCAGACTGATGTCAATATGATTTTGTTTGCTAACTCAATTGTGAAAAGTTGTTTGTCTGAAATAAACTAAACTAGACTAGCTGTAAGAATAGGTTGTGTCTATATAATTCCATGTCATTTGATTTGCACCGTAATGTAAATTGCAGACGCATATTTCTTGTTCAATTTCAACGACGACGCTTGTATTGAACTGTGCAGCGCTGTGAATGTGTTTTGTCGAAACTCTTGATTTCTATTGTTTTATAGACCAGTCCTTTTGACTCGTCTCTCGTTATTGGAAACGCGTAACGACATGACGAAACAACTGCCTTATTGAACAAACTGATTGAAGCAAGAACAATTATTGACTTATTGCAAACCTCCATTCATGGTCACCAGATATATCTGGGACTAGTCTGCTGTATTGACTTAACAATGCCCTTAACAGGCCCTATCTGAATTAACAGTGTCCTTTGGTTGACTTTAGTTAGACTCAGAGGGGATCAGAAGGGACACAATTACACATAATTGAAGCTTACAGAAGACATGTAAAGCAAATCATTTCAAGTCAGGCGAGGGAGGAAAACACAGTTTAATTGTTTTTTTAAGGTGAATTATGTAGACTGGTGACTGTGTGACTGTGCTCTGCTGGTAAAATATTCATGCTGTTATGGTGTTGCACTTCAGAACTCATCAGAGGCGTCTGTGCTGCCTAATGGCTACACAACAAGGCCATGAATGATTTAGTTTGAAGAATCTTGAGGGGAAAAGTGCTGAGCATTAGAGAATTAGATAGGACGGAACTCTCAGAGGCAATCCTTTACTGAAGACTCCATGTAGAATGGTAGCTGTCTCGAGCGCAAAGCTAAAGTATCATAAAAGGCTCATCAACAATTTACTCTGAAACTGACGGCTTTGAAGTTGTCAGAGCAGAGGGGAAAGGAAAGGGATTTTCTTGACAACTCGTGGAATATTTTCCACTCAGAAGTGTTGGGGACGCCACTGATTGATCAGCTTTTTCACTAGTGTGGTTTTCAGTAAGTTCCTCAGTCCCTGTCTTGTCCCTTTCACCTCCTTGTCCTGTAACCCTAAAATAAGCATTGTGTACGTTTGGGAATTATTTTGTACTGATTCAAAACAAAACAAAAGTTCTGGCAGTGTTAAACGCTGAAACCATTTCAATGCAAACAACCAAATGTGACCTGTTTAAAGCAAAAATTATACAGTTTGACAGTTTGTTCTTGAAGGTGACTTCCCTTGACTTTCAGTCAGATTTAGTGCATCATTTGCATAATGCAGAATTTGATTCTTCTCTTAGTTAGCTTAGCATATCACTCTTCCAATCCCCCATGAATTTACAGCACTTTTCTGCAGTTAGCTCAGCATGGGTTCCACTCTAACCTATAATTGACATTATATATAAACCACACAAACCTATCATTGAGTATTTCACTGTATACTTTTCACGATTACAATGCTTGTAAACCCTGACCTTCCTGCAGCTAATTGCAAATGGCCGCCATCCTCCTGACTAACCTGTATGTATCTGAGATGTGCACTTTCCGGACTCCAGAGTTGAGGAATGGGATGGTGCTGAAGGATATGGACCATGTAACCTTTGCAGAAATGCTTAGCTGGAGAGCATTGTGCAAACCACATTGGGCGAATGATAATTGACAGTGTGTATGCTTGCGGTTGGATGAGGTTTAGTCTAAGCTGATGTTGGCTATGAATCTGCATGCATTTTTTCTTTTTTTGTTGTTGCTGGATTTGCAGTACAGAGGTGAGAGACCTAGTGAGGGTCGTACTTAACATGCAAAGTCAGCCGTGCTAAGCTTTAAGTTAACAGTATATTTCAAACCGACAGACAGGGAGTAATTCATTAAAGATATGGAGGAATTTGACATGTCACGGTGGAAGCGTGTGTGCAGCTTATTTCACGCTAGTTTCATTTCAGCAAAACAAACATGGTTCATACGTTCAAACTTTTAATCTGCCAATTTCATAACATTTTGTTTTATTAAAGGTAAAGTGAGTATCAAATACCAGTTTCTTCCAGTTGGGAATTTTAAAATATTGTTTGAGGCACAGTCTGTTTTTCTGGAATTATTAGTCAGCTGAATTTAGAACTTATTACTCATATTAATTTATGTCATGTATGACTTCCTCACAACTAACAGGGGATTTGTAGTGTAGAAAATTATGTCAAGAATGATGTAACATAACAACATAGGGAGATACAGTACGATTTACAAGTGATTAGCATCATATTGCATAAGATTAGTTTTAAGAACATCATTGAAATTAGCATATCTCAGGACAGTAGTAGAATGTTGAATATATTATGGGTATCACTGAGTACAGGAGGAACCAATTAAAATACTATGAATGCCGTACAATTTAATATCAAACTACAGAGAACAAAAGTCGAAGGGATTCCCATCAGGAGACAATATACCAGGAAATCTCTCTGTGTATTACACAGTGCTGGCCAACAAGTTAGAGAAAAGTTATGATCTAAAATAATCTTACATAATAGATAATATAACCTTATTATTGAGGCATTTCTGTTCTGGGTTCGCTACTCTAGCACTAATTCCTGTAGAGCTTTCTACTGTAAGTGATGGATGCATCTAGTGGCTCCATTGAATTTGGCCGCCAGCCCGACTCTAGCTCACTTCCTGCTAGTTGGCAGTTGGCACCAAGCAGAGACAACTTCTAGACTTGAAGGGATTTCCATGTAGCAAACCCACAGGCCTTCAGCATATTGGAGCTGATATACCCAGAGGCTTAAATCACTATTAATAGAGCAGTGCTAACCGTGCCAAATTGTTTATGATGAATTCGTTTTTTTAAGAAGTGATTTTATGTACTGTAAGACATTAAGTATTGATTTCTAAAGTACGTGACTTGTTAAAGTTCTGTACTTCACAAGTGCCAAAACTCTACTGTACGCCCAAGATGTATATAATTAGTAAATAGCTTTGGTTGCACATCCATAATAAATGTATTCATGTTGGTTATTCAACTAAAATGTATATTGAAAAAGTTACAGGATTTCCTGGATGAGATGTGTGAATCACAAACTGCTGTGCATGGGTTCCCCCTAGTGGCACAGGGGAATGATTGCAATAATTTCAATATTACGAGACACAGAAAAACCTAACATTATTATGAAGTCAGTTGGGTCAGTTACATACAGATGATCAAAGACAGGGATCATAAACATTGTTACTACAACATATTAGAACAAAAAGGTTTCTCATAAAGGTCTTATTTTCTTTGTCTACAGATTTCTGATTGTGCTGGGGTGTTTGATATTGGCTATTTTAACAACTTTCAAAGAACACGAAAAGGACTCTGCCCACTGGCTTGTCATCCTGGTAAGTTTCCTACACACACACAGAGATCATGTTGCTTCTGTATATCTCACTCTCACTAATAATAATTTCCTGCCAAAGAAAATTCATTTTTTGTGTGAACTTTTGTGTGAAAACAAGCTCATTCTGATTCTGATTCTGAATACCTGGTTGGATCCATCCTTATCATATGAAAATACAAATAATCTTTGATCAACTTTTTTCTGTTTGTTTTTCCTCAGGAAACCTTCACCATCTTCATCTTTGGGGCAGAGTTTGGGCTGAGGATATGGGCGGCGGGATGCTGCTGTCGATACAAAGGATGGAGGGGGCGGCTCAAATTTGCCCGCAAGCCCTTGTGTATTTTAGGTAGGAGAGATGTACCGTGCTGGAGGAGCTTCTGTCTTTGTTTGTACCCACAGCACACAGAGAACACTATATAAGAGCACTGGAGTCTGTTACGTTCAAGGATACAGTATGGTAGAGTCATTTTCAATGGGAGATTGCATGCAAGCATGCAGTTAGAAGACATATTTGACCTAATGTCGTATTTAGTAGGGAGTCAGCTGGCCTCGTTGTGTCCTTGGGCAAGGCACTTCACCCTACTTGCCTTGGGGGGAATGTCTCTGTACTTACTGTAAGTCGCTCTGGATAAGAGCGTCTGCTAAAATGACTAAAAAATGGTTGAATGGTTTGAATTTCACAATCCCCCCTCACACTCTCACACACACACTCACACACACTCTCACACATCTTATTACAAAGTATTGTTTTCCTTCTTTCCCAGACATCTTCGTGCTGATTGCCTCTGTGCCGGTGGTGGTGGTGCGTAACCAGGGCAACGTGCTGGCCACGTCCCTGCGCAGTCTGCGTTTCCTGCAGATCCTGCGAATGCTTCGCATGGACCGGCGCGGGGGCACCTGGAAACTTCTGGGCTCGGCTATCTACGCGCACAGCAAGGTACAGAGACCCCTACTGTACTGTTTTAAGGACGCCCTTTACGCCTGGAGTGTTTTCGAAGCATGCCAGACCAGCCTAGGTACATTTCTGGAACAGGTGGAATGCTGTCGTTTGCGTTCTATTAGAAGCTTGTTCGTGAGTTGCAGTTGTGGTGGTCGCTTGAATTATTCAGATCTTTAAAGACCTTTAATAAACTCAAACTCATTACGTAAAATATATTATTTTTTGTCTTCAGTCTTCATATAAGTTATGTACAAATCAAAGTGTTCCATAATGTGGAGAATAGTAAATTATGAAGTTTAGATATCAATCAATGTAATGATGTGAGGTTTGGAGTCGCTGTTTAATGTCAGGGTCAACCATGCATATACGTAGCATCCTGCACTCCGCACAGAAACTGGATATCGCAGAATGATCCTTATAAACCATCAATGATCCACACACATTCAGAGCACTGGCGTGTGCAGAAGGCCTGTTGAAAGCTTCCTGTACATTAAACCGTGCAGAAAGTATCGACCTGTATATGGTAATCTGTGATGTTCCTCCAGGAGTTGATCACTGCCTGGTACATCGGCTTCCTGTCCCTCATCCTGGCCTCCTTCCTGGTGTACTTGGTGGAGAAGGACGACGTCGTCATGGACGTGTCTGACCCCGACAACCCTACTGCCCAGCCCAAGCCCCAGGACTTTGACACATACGCAGACGCTCTTTGGTGGGGCCTGGTACGTGTGTATAGATGGATTAAGTGCTTTATAATCACACGCTTGGAGTGGAGGAGATATATAACGCGATTCTATAATTTTGCGTGTTGTCGATATAAAACTCGTACATTTTGCAACTTAATTTGGAGTCATTCGCCAGCATAATTATTTGTATTATATATATAGTTTTATTACGACCTGTATATCATGTTGAACTACAAAAAAACATAGCGTCCCACAAGGCATCTTAAATAAGGCCATGGTGTTAACGAATGAACGTCATGTTTGTGTGTAGATCACGTTGACTACGATTGGCTACGGGGACAAAACGCCCAAAACGTGGGCCGGGAGACTGTTAGCTGGGACGTTCGCTCTGATTGGAGTGTCCTTCTTCGCTTTGCCTGCGGTGAGTATACCGCAGCATTGACTGTGCTGGTCTGGCTTTCACATTTTAATTATGTTTTCCCCAGGCAAGTTACTCAATAGCATATTATTAATATTAATGACGGCCTAACAAGGTTAAGCACAGCATGAAGGGCGATCTCAAAGTTTACAAACAACGAACAACTTAAGTTCTAATTTAATTGTTATCTTTTTGGCTACTACTTAAATCACAATTTACTTAAGTCTTAAAATCACTGATAGAAACAACACGTAGTTTGGTTATTTATTTCAAAAGAAGCAAATGCTTCATGATTCGTCTATGAATATACATATCCCCATGGATGTACCTCCCCTTGGCTATGTGTGGTTGAGAAACCGAGCACACCCCACGGGGCATCTACAGTTGATTAATGGTGTCTATTTCAGCGATGGGATCGGTAGTTAATTACTTCTGTCTATCCCTGCAGGGCATCCTAGGCTCAGGCCTGGCTTTGAAGGTTCAGGAGCAGCACAGACAGAAGCACTTTGAGAAGCGCAGGCATCCTGCCGCAGGCCTCATCCAGGTGAGCTGACGATGCGGACCTTATTGCGGACACCCTAACCTTAGTGAGGACACCCTAACCTTAGTGAGGACACCCTAACCCTAACTAGGGTTGCAAAATTCCGGGAATATTCAAAGTTGGAAACTTTCCACGGGAATTAACGGGAATTTACGGGAATAAACGGGAATTAACGGGAATAAACGGGAATAAACTGGAAATATAGGGGTAATTTAACTGTATTTACCTTGTCATAAGCAGACATGCATGCAAACATTTATAATACAACTTTTAAAAATGTAATTTTTGACTTTTTGGACATTTTGGTACCAAATAAACTTGGTATTAAAATGAACATGGCTTCAGATTACCCAGTAATCAATAGGCTAGGTAATGACAAACAGGGTTGGGAAAGTTCACTTTCTACATGAACTAGTTCAGTTCATAGTTCACAAATTTTAAAATGAACTAGTTCAGTTCATAATTCAAAATGTTTAACTAAGTTCACAGCTCCAAAAATGTATTTCAATATGTTGCAAGCTATAATTGAAATCTCTATCTGTTTGCAATACCGCTCTTGGCCTCTACGCAATTCGGCGCTCTCACACTTGCCAGGCATAGGGTTGAAACGTTCAGACGCAACACTGATGACAAAGACGTTCAAAAACAACAGAACGTTTTATGTTTACGTTTATGTTTCTGGCAGACAATGTTTCCAACCAGCTGCATTCAGGGTCCAGCTGAGCTAGGCGTGCATAGACTTGTTCCCAACTACATTTAAGTTCCCCGTTATATGCTTTTGCAAAAAAACGTTGGCTGATTTTTGTTTTCAAAATTCCCAAAATTCCCGAGCCAAAATTCCCGTGGAAACTTTCCGGAAACTTTCCGGAAATTTACCGGAAACTTTCCGCCCCTTTGCAACCCTAACCCTAACCTTAGTGAGGACACCCTAACCTAACCCCAACGATGCTATACTTAGTGATGTGGATCTTAGTGAGGACAATCTATCAATAACAATAATAATAAATAATATGTATATGCAATATTCAGATAATCTCTGAGTGCTACAAAGCATATAGTAATAACAAAATGAATCAAAGTTTATTAATTAACAGTTAAAAGATCTAAATCAATAAATAATTTTAAACAAAAACTATAAAACACATTTCATGAAAAGCTTTTAACCCTAACCCTAATGATGTGGACCTTAAAGGCCTTTGCACACTGAGTCCAAAATTTGTGTCCGAAATGTTCGCACGTTAATTAATAAATACGACCTCACGTTATGTCAATAGCGCTTAAACACTGCCTCCTCCACAATTTGTCTGTCAAAAAAAAGTGAGGACTGGGTTCAATTTTCTGCTTTTATCGCATCAATAGCCAGCAATTTTTGAGGTTTTGGCTTACGATTACGAAAAAATGCATACGAAAATGTTGCACTTAGTGTGCAAAGACCTTTAGTGAAGTGGATCTTGGACAACCTTTGTGTCAACTTTCACAACATGAACACAACATGTACATTGACGCCTACTGTAGTTCAGCTGCGGAAAGTCTTTACAGTAAGGGCATAGATCAGTGATATCTATAGTGTGGACTAGGTAGTATTCGCTTGTCCACATAGAAAATGAGATGGTTAGCTGTGCAAGTTCACTCATGTTAAACGGGATAGTGTGAATTGTAGCATTGCTTTTTTTTCTGTACAGTCGGCCTGGCGATACTATGCCACCAATCCAATCAGAGAAGACCTTATTGCCACGTGGAGATTCTATGAGACTATAATCTCGCTTCCCTGTTTCAGGTAAGTGATGTATACCATAGCTTCTGGCCATTATAAAATGGGTCCATTAAAGCACAATGTTTTGCTGGTTTCACATTGTAAAACCTGTGGTGATACTGTATAGTTGTGCTCATACTGTATTTGTGGTCTGTGTCATGTAATTTTTGATTTATATATATGTTAATTTGATAATCATCATAATTTCTTCAATTTACTTTTTTCCGTTTCTGTTTTATTCTTTAGTTTGCATGATTAACTTTATCCTGAATCCATTGGAGACCTTGGTTTCCACGGAAACAGGATTTCCCCGTGACAATACAAGTTATACATCTGTGAGGTACAGGTGTCCTCTGGTCTCCCTGATCCCGACCACACTGGTTCACAAAAAATACATGAATGAAAACAGACGGAAAGTGTATAGTGTTGTTACCGTCTGTCTGGAGAACAGACTTTGTTGTTTTCATCGGCAAAACAAACTTTAATGACTAATATTTTCTATTTGTGTCCTCAGGAAGGATAATTTGGAGGGCATGTCAAGGTAAGTCTCCATTCTTTGATCCCTGACGATGATACACGTCTCAAACATACGTACATATCCAACATTTCTGATGGCATTTTAATGATCTCTTTAAGCCAGAAAGAGTAATGATAAAATCGGAATATTCCCTCTTCAAATAACTTCAGATAGTAAATCAGAACTCGTATCAATTTCCCTGCAAAGTAATGGCTAATGGTTCCAGTCAATATATGTTCCATTATGGACACTCACATATCTTGCTCTTTTATGAAGATGTCTATCATATCAGACACTTCATGACATAATTGTTGAGATTATTTCAGAATCCCATTAGTGAGTCCATTAGTTTGGTTTAAATAATAAATGGCAGCTGCATCATCCAGAGAAAAGGCTAATGAGGATTCTTAGGTTGTTTAATTTTTATTTTATTGCTCCACATTTAAAATGTTACAAATGTAGTATCGAAGAACAATGACGTAAGGGACCTGGTTTATTTGTGAATTTGATCAACTATAGTGCAGTGCTATAGTCAGATGTGGGGGTCAGATGGCTGAGCGGTTAGGGAATCGGGCTATTTATCAGAAGGTTGCCGGTTTGATTCCAGGCCATGCTAAATGAAATTGTGTCCTTGAGCAAGGCAATTCACCCTACTTGTCTCGGAGGGGAATGTCCCTGTACTTACTGTAAGTCGCTCTGGATAAGAGCGTCTGCTAAATGACTAAATGTAAATACTTTTGTGATCTGGCGAACGGGTGGGTCTCGGAGCAGAAGGATACCACACTCAACACTGCACATCATTGGGTTGTTAGCAACACTCCTTCCAAATTCTAACTTAATACTCTGTCTAGTTCTCAAGATAATTGAGCCGCAGACAGAGAGATTCCTGCCTTTATAGTTAGATGGAGACGTATTAAGATGGCCAGATGATGTTACAGTATGAATGTCTTTCTCACAAGCCCACAGAGTAGATAGAGGATTTTTCCAGAAACCTCAATGTAACATGACTACTTTCTTTGACGCCCTCTGAAATATATGCTGTCTGAAGAAATGCTGTTTCACAAAAATCTTCACAAGTCTTCACAAATGAACAAAAAGTAAAAACCATCATTCGTCAGCCTAATAACGCCAGTCTAATAACGCCTCTCTTCTCTTTGGACTGACTCTCACGCTCTCACACTACTCTGTCATCTCCTTCCTGTTTGCGTGTCACTCTACTATGCATCAGACTCACCACTGCTTCCTTGGTCCTGATAGTCTGGTAATGAGGGCCTATCAGTGCGTACGTTCTGCTCCAACGCCTTGGCCCTGACCACTGCCCTCTGCCCCTTCTCCCCCTCTCTCTCTCTACTAATCCATGTTCACCACTCAGGATTGAGTTACTGCCCCTAAATGCTACTTGGCAGCAGTCCCAAAAGCCAAGCCCCGGACACCTCTGCCAACACTCAGACATGGGAGAAAGAGAGAGAGAGAGAGGACAGAAAAGTGGCTAGAGAGGGAAAGGACAGAGAGATAGAGGGAGAGAAGCTAGAGAGAGAGAGAGAGAGAGAGAGAATGAGTAAAGCAAAAGTGCAAAAGAAAGAGTGCACCGATAGGATCAGGGGGTGGGAAATTAGTGGGCTGACATTATCACGCTGGCTTTGAAAGATCAGGTGGATGTGAGCCAGACAGTGTTTTTTAGCAATGACCGAAACAAAAGTGGCCCTGCTGTAGAAATAATGGACGATAAGCGAAGAACCAAGAGGTTATCTGCCCGTTTTTGTCGCCTATCAAAATGTTATTCCCCAGAGATATAGTATACGTGTGGAGAAGGGGAAACAGGGGACTTTACTTCAGAGTGCTGTTGATACTGATACTGTTTGAGGGTATAGAAACAGAGAAATGACATCATAACTGAGAGGATTGGGTGCATGGCAACGCTTTGAAGACCGGCGAGTCTCAGAGGACGAGCGGTTGACGGAGGGGGGGTCGTGGAGACGTTTTTGTTGTGCTCTTCGATTATTGTAACGGATCGCCGTAATCACATCTAATTTTCTCTCCTTTATCCCGTCGGAGAGGCGGGAAGGAGAGTCTCTCTTCCCCCTTTAAAGCTTCCCATTCTCCAGCCTCTCACCACCGTAATCTGCTCGTCCCTTTCTGCCCAGGGCCAGATAGAGGAGCATATTGTGTCTCCTCTGTGGGAGAAAAGTCCGGGAGAATGCTTCGCGTTTCGGGGGCCTTGTTGTGCTGTTGTCGGCTCGGGTTACCTCCACCCAAGGCACAGGAGTCTTGTTTTACCCAGTGAGCTCTCCACTCTGCCAAATATTGCCAGTGATTGGACAATAAAGGAGTCCAATCTCCCGTGGTTCATTGAGTCTTCCTAAGTGCCAGAGCACTGTTTCTTGGAGGCTGAAAAACACTAATTTCTAAATAAGAGGTAGTTTCAAGAAAAGGGATACTCGTGTGTTGTCGTCCCCTGCGAAGGCCCATTTGCTGTGGTATCAACATTTTTATCTTGAGTTCCCCGTCGTTTATCGTCAATTATCATTAAAGAAACCTTCAATAACAACAAATAAAGAGTACTTGAAATGGATCTGACCAACTTGCCCTTTCTCTCTCATAGCCAAAAGCTGACCTTGCTGGAGCGAGTGCGCTATCCCAACTCTCGGCAGTCCATAGGGAGGGGGGGTAAGCCCATCATGCCAGGTAACGCAGACTCCATAGAAGAGAGCCCCTCGAAGGAGGCCAAACCGGCTGGCTTCAGTAACCGGGAGCGCTTCCGCACCGCCTTCCGCATGAAAGCCTACACGATGCGCCAGGGCTCTGAAGGTACACAGACAACACAAAGACTTTCTTTTTTTTGACATCAGTAACATTTTATTCTGTGATATAAAGAGCTCTCGTTGCATCAGGTTGTTGTCATTCAGTGTCTCAGTGACCAACGGTTTTCTTATGTTGCATATGAGGATATCTGAACCTTTTTCAGTTTTTCCTTGTCTTCCTTGAGGGTTTAGGTTGGTTGAGGGGCAGCTCTATGGGCGTATGTGAAGCCCTCTGTGACATGCTTGCGTGTAAAAAGGGCTATACAAATACATTTGATTTAACCTGACGTCCTTTGAAGTCACCAGCTAATGTGGCCCGTTGTGACATTGTGTTTGTCCCACCAGATGCTGGTGCCTTGCAGGACCCCGAGGAGAGAGGCTTCCCTCCAGACATCCTGCTGGAGGAGATGATCCCCACTTTGAAGCTGGTCATCAGAGCGGTCAGGTGAGCCTGCAGCCTTTGAGTTCCAGCTGCCGTGCAGGAAGTTCCAGCTACTGTACAGGAAGTTCCAGCTGCTGTACAGGAAGTTCCAGCTGCTGTACAGGAAGTTCCAGCTACTGTACAGGAAGTTCCAGCTGCTGTACAGGAAGTTCCAGCTACTGTACAGGAAGTTCCAGCTGCTGTACAGGAAGTTCCAGCTACTGTACAGGAAGTTCCAGCTACTGTCCTTCCGGAACTTCCTGCAGCCACCGCAGACACCCCCACCACTCCTTCCCCCAAGGAACAGAACTCATAGCCTCAGCAAAGCCAGTTCAGAAACGACTCGGGTCAAATTACAGTTTAAATCCTTTCAAACAATTTGAGCGTTTGCTTGAGGCTGTCTAGTGTGCTGGGTGAGAGTGAGGGAGATAGCACTTTGACTTATTCTCTCAGTTTTTCTTTGCCTCAAAGCTCAAATCAAGCACAGTTTAGGGATTACAGAGAGTTTGAAGCGCCATTTGATGGCTTGTTAAGCTGTCTTCTTCTTGTCTCCTGAAAGACCAGTAGGATGAAGGATTGACTACCATGGCTCACATGAAATAAAATATGAATGCGGTAAAGGTTTTTATTCCCTAAGAACAGAGGCAGAGGAATGTCTCTGCTCTGAGGGAAAACCTTTACCGCAGTGCTATTACCGAAGCATAAATCATTGCTATTCGGCGGCATTGTAGACCAGAGGACTGGGAATCGTTTCCTTTGTAAACACCAAACACAGACACACATTTAGTTGAACATCTATAGGCCACACCTTTGATATAATGTAAGAAGCCAATGTTTCATGAATACCTGAGATGAGTGATCAACACACCATGAATGTGTATTCCCTTCCACCCATTATCTGTGTGTGAATGGACTCGTGAATAGGATGTGGACTTCTGTGGGGTTTCGTTTCAAGATAAGTTCATGCTGTCAGAGAGTGATACTTGTCTAGCGCCACTCTACCACGGAAAGACTGTGGAGTTCAAGTCACCAATAAGAGGTTTCGCTGTGCGGATGTGAAACAAAGCAAGCCTGAATGAGTTCTCAGACGAATCGGTTGCCAGTGGCAACTTTGCCAAGTTTTTTCAATGGCGTAAATGAGTCGTCAAGTTGTGTTTATAGATTTTTTACAACATAGCAATCATTGTTAATCCTATACAACAGCTGATATCACATTATACATATTTTTTTATATGTTCCTCATTCAAGTACATTCAAGGTTGATACTTTCTTTGGTTAGAGTCATATTTAAGTAGTTTCTAATGTATTTTGTCATATTGATCATATATCTTTCATTGTGTAATGGGCTCCAATATCTTCTCATATGAACTGTTTCTCTCACAGGATCATGAGGTTCCTCTTAAACAAAAAGAAATTTAAGGAGACGTTGAGGCCTTACGATGTCAAGGACGTGATCGAGCAGTACTCTGCTGGCCATTTGGACATGCTCTGCAGGATTAAATACCTTCAGACAAGGTGGGCAGTGTTGGGTTGGAGTCCATTTAAATGTACGCTATCTAAAGCACCCAAATGTGCTCACGAACATGAATGCGTGAGGTGATTTATTTCTTTATTTAAGAGTTTTTCTCATTTCTGCGTCCGCACATTCCTCTCGTGCAGCGTCAAACTGCCGTGATGAATTCACGTCAGGAACAAATCAAAGAAATTAAGTTACGTTGTGTTCTACTGACATTTGAACTCAAATCTCGTTTGTCCTTTGGCTTTTCAGAATCGACATGATCCTGGCCCCTGGACCCCCTCTCACCCCGAAACACAAGAAGACTCAGAAGACACCCTTTGCCTACCCACCTCAACAGTCACCCAGGTCCAAACACAAATTGCGTTATGTGCTAAGACATTTGCATACTCTTTCCTGCAGAAAATGTGTTAAGTTAAGGTGGTAGGGTGGGGTTTGCTGACGGACTAGAAGGGAGAATGCCGTTGGAATGAAAGGGAGAAAACTTCTTCTTTTTTTTAACACGTAATTTAAGGCGGCAGGCGTGTGTTGCTTAGGCTGCAGCCTTAACTACAAAGTGCTGCAGGAAACCCTGCAATATGCATAGATCTTCATTATGTCACATTCCATTTCTTTCCTGATCCCTTGACCTACCACAAGTGTACCCTGTTGACATATTTATGTGGTTGAACTATATTTATCTGTGATTGTGTTGCAGGCAAGAGACCTATCTAGCCAAAGCATCCTTGCCGGATGCTGATGACCAAAGCATGATGGGCCGATTCGTCAGAGTAGAGAGACAGGTAAAGAGCTATTAGACTTGATTGAAACCTTCTGGTCGAGTTCTTATTGCCTGACTACGATGTCATTTTCAATGGCTAATGGGTTTATCCTCAATGACCATGGCCAACGTAAGCTAAATATACACATCTAAATTTAGCAATGATTGGGTGGTCGTTTTTTCCTCTTTTGGCTAATGTATCTACATACTGAACAGTATTAGTAGTCATTTTAAGACTTAGTGTGCTAAGACGTTCCTGGGATGGGGTACACAATGTTACCTAGCAGCTTGTAAAACATGAACGGGATCTGATTTTGAGGAACTGACGATGCGGTCGTTAAATAAATGTTTAAAATAAAGTTAGCTCTTTTCGAAAAGTGCAGTGGGACATGTTCCACCCATGCACGATGAAACCTACCCCCCTGCCCGTGTGAATGTGTCCAGGTGGAGGACATGGAGAAGAAGCTGGACTTCCTGGTGGACATGCACATTCAGCACATCGAGCACCTCCAGGTGGACTCTGCCGGTGCAGCTCACATGATCATGGAGCCCTGTAACCCCACGGGGGGCGACCCCTCTCTGCGGCCTGGGGGCCGACCCACTCTGCGGCCTGGGGGACGGCCGTGGCTACGCCGAGATCCGGAGGGTCTTCTTAAACTACAGCGAGACCTGCCCGCAAATGTCTTACCAGGTACCCGTGAGCAAGGTCATGCCTTACTATAGCCACCACAAGGAGCTTCGCACTGCTGGGAGGGGAGAGGGTGGAGGAGGGATGGGGCTGCCTGGGGGCGGGTGCCTACCCCTGGATCACCAGCACCCCCCGCCCCCGCCCCACCACCACCCCGGCTCCATCCCGACCTACACAGAGCGGCCTACTGTCCTCCCCATCAGCTCCCTGCAGGACTTCCGGATGGCCGGGCGGGGGGAAGGGGACAGCCCCCGCATGGAGCAGCTCTCGGCAGGGCCGGGCAGGACCACGGGGCAGGGAGGGGACACGCCGCTCTCCATGCTCTCGGTGAACCACGAGGAGCTGGAGCGCTCTCCCAGCGGGTTTAGCCTATCGGGCGAACAGGAGGGGGAAGGGGAGGCCTCGATGGGGGCCGCTGGAGAGGAGGGGGGAGGAGACCAGGCGAGGGAGAGACGCTACCTGGCGGAGGGGGAGACAGACACGGACTCGGACCCCTATACGCCCAGCGGGGGGGCTCTGTCCCCCACGAGGGAGGGCTTTCCCGAGTCTGTGTGGAACACCCCTCCATGAGCCCACCCAAGCCCTTACTGACTCGAACCCCAGATCTAACTTGACTGAAGGTGAAGTGACAGGCCATGCCTGGAGATTCAAGTCGGTTTGGGGGTAAAAAAAAACACTTGGTGAGAAGAAGTCAGAAACAACTCCAGTCTGAACAAACCTGGGTAAGATCGGTTTGACCTCAGAAATGTTTGATGGACTTGGCATCGTCATCGACTCTCCTAAGTCCATAAACACACGCTGGACTCGGTGGCAGAGAGAAAGCAGAGGCTTTGAGGGAGCTTACATAGACAACAACTCACTGTTTGTATAGTAAACAGACTTTGTACAGCGCACTCACCACAGAAATTTAGCGAGGATGAGAAATATATAAACATTAATACAACTATATATATATACACCCAAAGCTTTATCGCTGCAAAGCAAAACGCACTGCATGTAATGCATGCAATTTTTAGAGGTAGACATTGGAAAGTTCAGGTATCAGGTAAAAGAAAACGAGTTTGAATGGATACTTATAAATGCTATGCCATTTTGTAACACTTATTTTTTATAAGAATACATTTTCATTTTTTTTGCATGGTTTGCATGATGATGCACCATTTAAGAACGGTTGAGATTAATATTTTTTAACCGAAAGTCTCCTGTCTCATTGTTTTATACTAGTTGGTTATTGCTACGGGAGCGTCAACAACAGTGGCAAGTCAAAGATAAAGGATTCCATGATGTTTGTTTAGTCAATACACTTTGTAAGAAGCTTAAAACATGAAATCTTCATTTTTCAAGCTGTATGCTTCACTATGAATCCTTTCTGGAATTCAATCTCAAACACTAAAACCCACGTTCTTTGGCACATCTTTTCTTTATTTAATGCTTTCCTTCATCGCATTCAAAAACAAATCAATAAAATAGGATTTATTGACTCATATATTCAAAAGTGAAAGTAACTGATAAACTGATAAACATGTAAAGGAAACTGGTTGCTGATGGACATAGGTAATGAACTGGGAATACAGACCTAGTTAAGTGTTAATGAACATGGTTTGGATGAGTCCACACATCAATGTATTCAGCCCAGTCATAAGGTACTGTATATTAAAGCAAGACAAATCTTGTTTGATAACAGCGATAATAGCTTTGGGAAAGCTAAAAGGTTAAAAATAAAGAAATAAAACATTTTTAAATGAATTCTGAAAAGCTAAATTGTTGACTACATTTAATGTGGGTTCATTTACAGGGTAGTATCTAAAATATATTGTTGATATGTATGAATAAAAAAAGCTAAGTTAGCAAGTATAATAAATAAGGAAAAATTGGATAAGGCCATCTTAAAGTAGGAAGATGTATTAAAGTATTTTAAATGTTGTCTTACTAACTTTATAAAAGCAAGAGAAACATGGCCATGGAATTATGAGAATTTTCCTCGCAAATAGCAAACTTAAAGATCGGTAAAAGTACAACACGAAAAGCATCCTTCATTGCGTAGATTCAAGTCCCTTCCGGTTAACCGTTTAAACACATCAGACTCAAACACCAGTCACTTAATTTAGACATGCCGTTAACTTTAAGACTTAAAGTATGAAAGATATGAAGAAATATAACTTTTTTTATGTGACATTCAATTTAATATACATTTCTAAATTAGTCAAATACCAACATATAAGGATGATAATCAGCATAGGCTTCTGGTTACCTATTTACCAGCATGCGTTGTGCTCAGATGTGTGAGTGTTTGTAGGAACATAGAGTTCAGTATCCAGCGGTTACACTAGATCCATCTGTTTTAAGTGTGTTTCGGCTCTCTGGAATCATTATCTTCATTGTGCCTTCAACATTTCTTCTACATGAGCCGTCATTCTGCAGTCGTGGAAGAGACCCAAACCGTCAGAAATGACACATCTTTTGTGATTCTACAATGTCCACATCTACATTCCATGCTGTTTTTATCGCTCTCGATGTACACTTATGTAAGATTTTCATTTGAATTGATTTCTTCGATTCAAAAGGAATTACTGTAATTTCTTAACAAAAACAGGCTGGATTTTGAGGAGGTAACTAAGTGTGATTGTTCATCATTTGTCCACCCACCAAAGAATGCTGTTTTTGTTTGAGTTCTTATATAAAAAGGCAGATTGTCACTTCTTCCTTTTTTATCTAAAGTCACCTTTTGTAAACATTCATCCCTGAGCTGAATTTATTTTCTTTCTCATCTCCATCCTCTTGCTTTTTATCCTTTACCGTTTAAAATAATCAACTGACACTAGACAAACATTTAAAATCTGAAATATATTCTTCATCAAGTATTCATACAGTAGCATGTCAGCTACGACCAATACGTACGGATTTAGATTTGCACGGCGAATTACTGTTATAAACCTTTCAAAAATCTATATTCACTTGGGAGAATTTTCCAAATACAATAAGAGGTCTTCCAAAATATAAATGTTAGAGGTAAGTTCAATTCAGTTTGGAACGTCAAAATGAATTGAGAAAATAATGTGAGTCTACTATGTGTCTGAGTTGTTGTGTGTTTAAGCCTTTGACATGCTGCAACTATAGGAACAGGCCTATAAAATAGCCCTTTTACTTTCTTATTCATTAATGCAATCAGTTAAGATTATTCAATCCAGTAAACAACATACACAACATACTTTGTGTAAAAAATAAAAAAAAAGCTATGGAATTGTCCAAATCTTTCTAGAAGTCTGTTTGCCAACGTTTTAACCTTTGACAACGAGTGGCTGTTTGTATTTATCATCCACATGAAGTTGTTTTTTTGAGACACTGATCTGTCATTACAAAAAAGCCCAGTACCTACTTGGCAGGTGAATAAGGGGTTAATATGTTGTAAAAGTTCTTTTTACAGTCAGAGATTCAGCTGAGATGGGTCGTCCATGCATGGAGCATCAGCATGGTTGTGAAGTTCTGCTGTCCAGTATCAGTCACCATAGCAACAGAGCCCAGAGTTCCATTACTGCAGCTCATCTTCACTTCCTGTCAACTGATTCCTCTGACAAACTCATTTCTAACTGGCTTATTATTGGCTGTCGTTAATTCGCCATCATTTGGTTCCCATGCCACCCGACATGTGCACCTACCCCACAACATCTCAACTTACAATTGAAATGGTATTTGGTCATGTACATGTTTACAGTGTGACTATCAAATAAATCAAAATGTATTTGTATAGCCCTTTTTACACGCAAGCATGTCACAGAGGGCTTCACATACGCCCATAGAACTGCCCCTCAACCAACCTAAACCCTCAAGGAAGACAAGGAAAAACTCAATGCAAGAGAAAAAATTGAAGAAACCTTGGGAGGAGCAATTCAGTGAGGGACCCCCTCCTTCAGAGACAGTTGGTGAAAGAGAGGAGCAGAACACAGGCTAAACATAGGCCCATACTATCAGGCCCATACATGTACTGTGTTCACCTGGTCCAGGGCAAACAGGGCAGCAGTGTTAGCTGCGATTTCTTGGTTTATCGATCAGATTTGGTTATTTGTATACTGTAAATGCATACCATGAAATGTACTGATGTACATTCGGCACAACCTGTAATTATGGACAAACAACTGCTATGAATTATTGGTGCCTTGCCCTTTTAAAGTATAATTTACACTTGTTTGTGTTTGCTTTGTTTCAAGTAGCTGTTGAATTATTATTATTATTTATATTTTTTACTGTCATACTCATGGCAAAACGTTTCGCTTAGTGGCACATGATTATGATGATCAACACAGACGAGAATATACACAACATTTTTAACTTGTCCAAAGGTTTAAGTGTGGAGACATTTTCTGACAGGCATTATTTACTATGACAGTTTTATGTAGCCAATTAGCAGAAACTAATTGAGGTTAAAACTTTTTCTTGTTTAACCTTTTTCCCATTCTCCTACTTTAAATAGTATTATGATAATACAACTGGTAACAAATTACTTTGAGTTTATCTGACTGAATATGTAACAGCAGAGTAATCTCAAAGTAGTTGTTTAATATCAATTTAAGGTAAAGTGTTACCAAACAACTTTACACTAGTGGCCTTCAGAGCTGTATAACATTGCTTTCCTCATTGTAGTTTTCAAAAACGTACTTGTTATTTATATTCTGAACTACACCACTTTTAACATTTTGATTCGATGATATAATATGCAAATGGGATATTCTTACTTGATTTTTCTTATGTTGTTGTCTTTTCAATTGCACCTGTTAATAATAAAGAGACATAAAAAATAAGAAAGAGTGGAGTTTCTGTGTAGCTGCCAGTATAATTACATCAATCAGTCAAGCTGCACAACCTTCTCATCCTGCTTAACTTTGTTAACTAAAGTTTCTGTACTCCAATATAACAGAAACAGAGTTTACATTAACACGTTGAACCAATAGACCCCCAAAAACTAATGCTGAACTGTACAGAAAAGACTTGACAGGTTTTTAAATCCACAGTCGGGGTTTGTCCCAGGAGGTTTTTCCCAGGCCCTTGCCAGTGTCTCGGAGCCCCTAAGGCTTATTCCTTCTTGCCAATTACGGCTGTGTGCCCGTGAATATGAGTGCCCGTGCAACCGGAGTGCCCACCATTCCCCCATCATTAAAGCCTCCCTTTCACTCCTCTTCTCCTTCGTTGCCGTCTGGTCTCAAATGACACGCGAGAAGCTTATTACAGCTATTTACACAGCCACTGGCGGAGGCCAATAGAACCAAGGCCCCAATCGTCTCACTATGCCTACCTGCTGGACTCCCAGACTGCCGTACCCAGCCTCCGTGCCTGACGCACAGCCTCGGTGAGCTGCCAGTCTTGATAACGGGCTTCACCGTTCAGTGGATGGGAAAAAAGGCTTTCCCTGCGCCACGGCTGCCTGTGTGTGACGCGGTGGAGTTGGATGTCGGTGGGGAAACTGTTTGGTTGATTTCAGGCAAGGGATTAACAGAGGTAAGCTGTCTCGCTTACTGGCTTTAAGGGTGAGAATGAGGGGGGAAATAAGATGGATAGACAAGTTGGCAAACGATATATGACTTTTATATAGATTTTTTTCCTTGTGTCTGTGTTATTGCATTTTGAGAGAAAACTTTTTGAAATCAGTATGTGTGATTATGATGTTCCCTGATTGTGAGTTTAACATGGTTTTATGATTATGTCAGTATTGCACATAATACAAACTACATAGGCTTAGGAATATTTATTTCTTTTCATTTGAGGGGCCTGATTGGAGAAGCTACAACTTCATACTTTAAGGTTGCAGAGAGGAGTTGTGCCTCACTCAGACCACCTCAGAAGTTGAGTACATCCCTCGGTGACATCATTGTATGGAGGACACTTGCCCCCAATTGAAGCAGAACCAATTAAGTTTTGCCTGTTTGGTGTCTTGACAGCTTCATAACAGTGCTGTGTTGTTGTGGTAGGGTTCTCACATGCAATGGAAAGCTTCTGGAAGTCAAGATATCGCTCAAGTCTGGGTCTCAGAATATGTGTGTCTGTGGTTTTACTTCTAGTCCTCTTCAACATAGGTAGGACATGCACTTCGCTTTATTCCTCAACTGCCTTTTCCTGTGCATTTTTTGTTACGTTTCAAGTGTACACGTATGCATGATGAAGCATCATAGTGTGTTGCAAAACGTGCTGTTTTATTATGAATTTCAGACAATATCCTACTTGTCTTTGAGAACCCACATCTTCAATCTTATTATTACGAATATTGCTGATATCTTTTTTTACCTCCTGCTATGATATAGTTATAAGACATAAAACCAAAGAAGTAATGTCCAAGAGAGATGTTCTAGCATCAACAGGTACAAAGTCTTTAGTTTTTATGTTGTTATAAAGGAACAACCTATAACCAACTGCTGTCCATATCCTCTGTAACCATAGGATGTTATAAAATATGTGATTTTCTTCATTACATGCAATTGTTCATGAAGATTACTTTTCACATTTGTTTGAACAGTTTTTCTGATATCCCCAAGTTTTCTGCAATATTCATAATGGCCATTAGTCCATTTTCATGAACTATGGTGCGTAATGCGTATACTTTCTTCCCAGAAATCCCAGCGCAATATATTGATCCAGCAGCAATAGATCTTACCCCATTGGTCAATACATTAATCAATTCAACACAATCAGGTAAGTTGGTAAAAGAATGTCGATAACAGTATCATTATGATTGTGGGAAAAGGTGATGTAGCCTACTAAGTTCTTAGTCCAAATCATTTAGCAGAAATGTTTGATAAAAGAAGTGCTCTGATTCTAGTGGAATTGTACAGGTTTAACTATACAGATTCTAGAAAATATGACTTGCATCATACTTGACGTATCGGTTTAGTACTTTGGTGTCTCTTTTCTACACCCGCAGGATCACATCAGCTATTTTCCCTGCTTAGTGTGACCTCACACAGTTCCCTGGCCCTTCATAAGCTCACTCTGCTGGTCTACAACAGTAAATAACATCTCTCTGATCATGTAGCTTCATTACAGTGGGTGTCATACGTTATATGCATTATTTGGGATTAATTTACGACCACGCTTGCTCTGATTAAACCTCTGGCCATGTCCTCTTGCATGGTACCACTACGCCCTCTTGTGGTGGATATGGGTAAGAACACTCATAACCAGGGGCCTCGATCAGTATAAGGGGAAAATGAAGTCATTGGTACCAAAACATTTGTAAATGCTAACTGCGGAAATATGAGAGGAAACTTTTGCTTGGACAATCAAACTAGTATTTGCAAGGGATGTACTACAAAAATTAGCTAGGGACGCTACATTTTTCAGCATTTTAGCTGGAGATAATATTAACATACTTAATTCCAACTTGTGCTACTTATATTAGATAACATTTTATTTTATTTTTCTTAGTTTCAAGTTTCCGAAGTTTCGAGAACAATATGTTTCCGAAGAGGTACTGTTATTGTGTAACAAACGAAACGAATGATTTAACAGGTAAGACAAAGTGTAAAAGCTCTGTTTCTGCCTCTTGTTCATTGTCTGGGTGAGGCGATCTAAAATGACAATTTCCTCACTGTGTTTAAGGAATATCGTTTATGTCTCTACCTTTCCAACAGATTTTACAGCAATATTATTGGATGTGATGGGAAATTCCACAAGCTATCTACATGAACTGTTCAAATCTAGCTCTATACTATCAGGTATAGTGGAAGATAAACTGGTTGGTTGTTTATATTTTTTTAAAGCCTAGTTTGAGTTTAAGACTTTAATTGCTTTATGTAAATAAATAATAAATACATGTGCACTTAATGCAGAGTCATAATTAAATTGAAAAATATTCTTAATTATAAATTTCACACTATGTTTTTGTTTATTTCAGTGAGCCAGAAAAATCATTCTGACTGCACATATATCTGTGTAATGGCTGGAAAAACAGGTTTGTCATAATTGTCTGAATCAGGTACTCTCGCCTGTTTACAATAATCAGATCATAATATTAATCAAAGCTTTGTGATTGTACATGACACACCTTAGAACTAGAACACTGCATCTCATTAACACATTCAAAGACATGGCTACTGTTTGAAATTGGATGTTGCCCTTGGGTGATCGTGTCTGCTTTCCGATAACCTTTATCTACACTTCATTATACTGAGGAGGAAGCTGAGGTTGGAGTTGGTGTGCCACTGCTGAATGAAAGTGTTTCCTCAGATAAAGACCTGTGGAAGATGGACTCCATCAAGCCACTGTTCAACCAGACCATCACAGAGGACAGCCACAGAGGTTAGTTTTGCAGACAGACAGACAGACAGACAGACAGACAGACAGACAGACAGCAGACAGCAGACAGACAGGTACAAACACACAGGCAGGCAGACAGAAAGGCAGGCACACAGACTAGACTTAAATAGAGGCAGGGTTTTTCCTTCGGCAGGGCAGCACAAGGTAAGCTACATTGATATCAGAACAGCGGCAGCCATTCTCAGAGAAAAGACCAGTTAAACGGCTGTAGTGCAAATCTGGCTTTGAGGTGTGGCTTCAAAAGCCACCACTACAGTGGCTTGACAAGCTATGTTTATGTTCAAAGTAACAGGTCCTTTGAGATACACACACACTCTGATTCTCTCTCTCTCAATTTTAGTAGGTAACATCTCGGCTCACAAGATACCTATTGGTGAGTACAGAAGGTCAGCTGATTCAATTTCTCAAAAGCGAATTTAAACATTTAAATAAATCAATACTATGACTCCCTTGCCACATTAGGTTGGCACCAACGGCCAACAAATGCAAGCCATATTTCTTCACCTGGGATAAGTGGACTAACCAGCAGAGTCCATGCTGTAGAGGCCACCACTGCACGAGGTGAGCTTTGATAATAAACATTTGAATTTAGTATTAATTGAACAGATTTTAGGAACAACTATTTTGATATATTCAAGATAGTTAAGGTTACTAAACAATTCAGGAATGACTTGGTAAACCCCAGACAATCAGTAGTGCTGGAAGACTCCGGATAAATATTCAATTTAAAATAATAAAATCATGTTTTTCATTGTACTCAGTTACATCCATTATTCGAAACCGGACAACAACAGAAGCACCGACTACAAGTACATCTCACATGACCACTTTTCTCCCGGCCACTATCAAAGATTTACCAACTGCAGCTCTAGAGACTACAGAATCAAAACCACCCACTACAACCGCAGCCATACCAACATCAATACCAGCCATACCAACATCAATACCAGTCAGACCAACATCAATACCAGCCATACCAACATCAATACCAGTCAGACCAACATCAATACCAGTCAGACCAACATCAACACCAGTCAGACCAACATCAACACCAGTCAGACCAACATCAATACCAGTCAGACCAACATCAATACCAGTCAGACCAACATCAATACCAGTCAGACCAACATCAATACCAGTCAGACCAACATCAGCACCAGTCAGACAAACTTCAGCACCAGTCAGACCAACATCAATACCAGTCAGACCAACATCAACACCAGTCAGACCAACATCAATACCAGTCAGACCAACATCAATACCAGTCAGACCAACATCAATACCAGTCATACCAACATCAATACCAGTCAGACCAACATCAATACCAGTCAGACCAACATCAATACCAGTCAGACCAACATCAGCACCAGTCAGACAAACTTCAGCACCAGTCAGACCAACATCAATACCAGTCAGACCAACATCAACACCAGTCAGACCAACATCAACACCAGTCAGACCAACATCAACACCAGTCAGACCAACATCAACACCAGTCAGACCAACATCAACACCAGTCAGACCAACATCAACACCAGTCAGACCAACATCAACACCAGTCAGACCAACATCAACACCAGTCAGATCAACATCAACACCAGTCAGACAAACATCAACCAGTCAGACAAACTTCAGCACCAGTCAGACCAACATCAACACCAGTCAGACCAACATCAACACCAGTCAGACCAACATCAACACCAGTCAGACCAACATCAACACCAGTCAGATCAACATCAACACCAGTCAGATCAACATCAACACCAGTCAGACCACATCAACACCAGTCAGATCAACATCAACACCAGTCAGACCAACACAGTCAGATCAACATCAACACCAGTCAGACAAACTTCAGCACCAGTCAGACCAACATCAACACCAGTCAGACCAACATCAGCACCAGTCAGACCAACATCAACACCAGTCAGACCAACATCAACACCAGTCAGATCAACATCAACACCAGTCAGACCAACACCAGTCAGACCAACATCAACACCAGTCAGATCAACATCAACACCAGTCAGACCAATATCAACAGCAGTCAGACAAACTTCAGCACCAGTCAGATCAACATCAACACCAGTCAGACCAACACCAACAGCAGTCATACAAACTTCAGCACCAGTCAGACCAACATCAACACCAGTCAGACCATCAGCACCAGTCAGATCAACATCAACAGCAGTCAGACCAACATCAACACCAGTCAGACCAACATCAACACCAGTCAGACAAACATCAACACCAGTCAGACCATCAGCACCAGTCAGATCAACATCAACACCAGTCAGACCAACATCAACACCAGTCAGACCAACATCAACACCAGTCAGACCAACATCAGCACCAGCCAGACCAACACCAGCACCAGTCAGACCAACACCAGTCAGATCAACACCAGTCAGATCAACACCGGTCAGATCAACACCAGTCAGACCAACACCAGTCAGATCAACATCAACACCAGTCAGACCAACATCAGCACCAGCCAGACCAACACCAGCACCAGTCAGACCAACACCAGTCAGATCAACACCAGTCAGATCAACACCGGTCAGATCAACACCAGTCAGACCAACACCAGCCAGACCAACATCAACACCAGTCAGATCAACACCAGTCAGACTAACATCAGCCAGACCAACATCAACACCAGTCAGACCAACACCAGTCAGATCAACACCAGTCAGACCAACACCAGTCAGACAAACTTCAGCGCCAGTCAGACCAACACCAGCCAGACCAACATCAACACCAGTCAGACCAACACCAGTCAGACCAAAATCAACATCAGTCAGACCAACACCAGTCAGATCAACACCAGTCAGACCAACATCAACACCAATCAGATCAACACCAGTCAGACCAACACCAGCCAGACCAACATCAACACCAGTCAGACCAACACCAGTCAGATCAACACCAGTCAGACCAACACCAGTCAGACCAACATCAGCACCAGTCAGACCAACATCAACACCAGTCAGACCAACATCAACACCAGTCAGACCAACATCAACACCAGCCATACCAACATCAACACCAGCCAGACCAACGTCAGCACCAGTCAGACCAACATCAACACCAGACAGATCAACACCAGTCAGATCAACACTAACAATACCAACATCAACACCAGCCAGACCAACATCAGCACCAGTCAGACCAACATCAGCACCAGTCAGACCAACATCAGCACCAGTCAGACCAACATCAGCACCAGTCAGACCAACATCAGCACCAGTCAGACCAACATCAGCACCAGTCAGACCAACATCAACACCAGTCAGACCAACATCAACACCAGTCAGACCAACATCAGCACCAGTCAGACCAACATCAACACCAGTCAGACCAACATCAACACCAGTCAGACCAACACCAGCACCAGTCAGATCAACATCAACACCAGTCAGACAAACATCAACACCAGTCAGACAAACTTCAGCACCAGTCAGATCAACATCCACACCAGTCAGACCAACATCAACACCAGTCAGACCAACATCAACACCAGTCCAATCAGTTGCCTCAACCACTATCACACCCACCACGGCCACAGACTCACCTACCACGTTCCCACCAACTACAATCACTCTGCTGACCACAACCACAATGACTCAACCCAGAACAACCCAAATCATATCAACCACAGACTTACTCACCACTTACCTGGCAACCACAGCATCTGATCACTCAGCAACCATCACAATCGCCCAACCTGCCATGACAACCGTTCAACCCGTCATGACAACATCAAAACCTGCCGTAACAACAGCCCAACTCTCCATGACAACACACCAACATGCCATGACAACAGCCCCACCTGCTGTGACAACAGCCCAACTCTCCATGAAAACACACCAACCTGCCGTGACAACAGCCCATCTCTCCATGACAACACACCAACATGCCATGACAACAGCCCCACCTGCTGTGACAACAGCCCAACTCTCCATGAAAACACACCAACCTGCCGTGACAACAGCCCATCTCTCCATGACAACACACCAACATGCCATAACAACAGCCCCACCTGCCGTGACAACAACCCATCTCTCCATGACAACAGCCCCACCTGCCGTGACAACATCCCAACTGTTCATGACAACACACCAATTTGCCATGGCAACAGCCCAACAGGCCATGACAACAGCTCAACCAACGACCACAACTATTACAGTAACGAGACCACTTACAGCCACAGTGCCACCGCCAAGAAAAACTCAAGCGATCACAACCACAGAGTCAATATTCGCAACAACAGCTCTATTGACCTCTAGCGCTCCAGCCACAACTAGAACCAGGGTGATCACCAGAGAACCTGTCACTGAGAAACCAGGTAAGATTCAGATTGACTTTTCTAATTCCAGGCGGAATTTGACCAAATAACAAAAAAGAGTAACATTTTACATATAGTACTCAAGTGGTGATGCATGCTTCTTCTAAGTGTTTACAGTAGATTACCTAATGAGCTGTACACAGAGTCCACCCTGTTCATCACCACATGCCCCGCTGTGCCTGTTGTACTGTATGAGCAGGGAGTCCCTGATCCTGCCAGAGAGTCGAATACTACTGTAATTCCATCAGATCAAGTTCAATGTTATTTCTGGATGGACCACAGGCATTGACTCTGGGTTTGGGGGAAGGTGTGCGTGTGTGTGTGTGTGTGTGTGTGTGTGTGTGTGTGTGTGTGTGTGTGTGTGTGTGTGTGGATGCAGCCGAGTGTGGAGAGATAGTAGCCATGGAAACGGAGACATTGCCGCCTCTCTAGAGACTGCATTCGTGGTCTTGGGCAGTAAAGGTTAAAAGCGAATTAAGGCCCTACGTTGTGTATTTATCAGTTCTCTATGAGATTACTGCGGCTACAGGGAAGGTCACACAGGTTTGTTTTCCAGCACACACAGAGGTGGATCTCCATGGATACAAGGCTAAAGGGATGCTGGGTTCAGCTACAGTGTAATACTGCAGTAATGGCTTCTACAAAGAGGAGAGAGTTAGAAAATCATAAAAGCTAAATTTAACATGACTCATGAGTAGCATTGGTGAGCTTAACATTACTATCCAGTAATTACCTTTTTTTATACAGGAAGTATCAATTTGAGGTAGATAATCACAAGTGCTCCCCATAATGATATCTAACCTACTAAGTGATGTTCTAAGCTTACAGTGTAGGATATAATATATCATAAAAGCGGTTTGTGTGTGCGCCCGACAGATTTGACCGTATAAGTACATAATGACGATAGTCTCACTTCTGATGTCTAACAAAGTAGAACGACAGGACTGTCTTTTCCCCCCCAAGTTTGGATACAAAACTCTGACTTTGGTCTATAAAACTAAAGGTCACATAATCAGGTAGAAGTCCATTATCTTTTTCACAGTAGCCGTCTACCACACCCTTGTCTGAGGTGTAGAGAAAGAAGGAGCCACTAGGTGGCGATATCTTTACACACAGAAAATAGAACACTTGTATCAAGGGATATAGTACTGGCAATGGGAAATGGTAAAAAAAAGATGTGGTCTTGTACATAATGTGCCAAAATAATACATAGCAATATGTACTTAATAGTAGATTTATAATAATTGTTTCTGTTCCCATCAATTCATGCCTGTGCATATCTATTTGCGCTTAATTTGACAATAATTCCTGTTTAATCCCCTATAGATTATCATTTGACGTAGATTGACATACAAGAGCCTTTCTCATCGCTAATTATGTGTTTCTCGCTTAACGCATTGACTCCATACTCGCTGCACAGTATAAAAAGAAGTAAAAGCTCTGCTCTTGTAACTCCTTTTGTGAGAGGAAGTTGCTGTATATTTATATGGTAATAGAGTGTCCGTGCACCTGCTATGTAATGATTGTAATCAGGCAGGGTCCGCTGTGTGGCAATTCAGGAGAGAGGGGGGGTGTGCAGGATGGCGTCTGAGGTGAGGGTAGAGAAGCTTCCTATTGGGTGAGCATCAGAACGGATCAGAGAGTACCCACGGCACAGAGAGAGAGCGTTAGCAGGTGGGGTTCAGCTCTGATGGAAAATTGCTGTGAGATGTGGAAGGGACGAATGGAATTCTCATTTTTACTCAGAGAGGGCAGACTTTGTTTGAAGATCAGTTGAACTCATCTGTATTCTGTGTGAAACAAATGTGGATTTTTTTTCTCTGATAGAAGCCTGAATTTGCCATTTGATATGTGACTGAAGAAAGGTTTTGCGAGGCTAAGCGGTTTCTCATTCAAAAGTATGTGGGGGGGGGGAGACAAAATCCCCTGGATTTTCATAACAGAGATTGTTATGAAAGCCAGTAAGAGCTTTTTATGATAACGCCAACCCAGGTAACGGTGCTGGGCTGAAGTTAAAATGGTCATGTACCTCCAATACCCTGTGGTATTTAAGCACAACATACCATGTCACTGTGATGCACGCGTGGAGATAGATGTTTAACATACACGTCCGGGAAAATGGCCTGTTACCATAAAAAAAGAAACGTTGACCTTTCCCCTGACAGGTTGCCCGTGGAGACGACCCGCGTTGCACCACGCGGGGGAGTGGACGGACGATTACCTCACCAGCCCGAACCCGACGACCACCGTCAGCGCCCACAAGCTGCAGCCCTGCGTCCTGGAGCTCTGCAAGTTCTTCTCCCAGTGTCTCTGCCGCTCCTACAAATCCAAGACGAGGATGAGGTCAGGGGATATCGAGACGGCAGGGGCCGTTCTGTCTCTGATAAGGGGCCTAAGTTTTTAGTTTTGTAATTTGAACCCTGATTCTACGTTTTGTCTCACAGATATTGTGCCGACAGTCATCTGTGGTACGAGAAACACACGTTTGAGGTGTGCAGGCGAGTCAGAAGAGTTTCCTTCTCTAAAAGTAAGTGGTGATCTGAGGTCAGTTGTCAGGTAGAACTGGTAGAGGAGAATTCCCTGATCTGCTCATCCAGTGAGCAGTCGAAGCAACGTCATATTAAAGGAGTTGTCCATTTTTCATGCTTGATGGTACTCGAGTGCCATGATTCCGTAATAGTATCACATAATTACCTATTAAGAACCAAGTCAGTCAAATCAGTTGACAAATCAACTTCAGAAGTAACGGAGAACAAACGTTCACACCAAGAAACTGGATATTTAATGAGAAGAAGGGGCCGGGGCCGGATTTGGTAGATTAAAATTCTCTCTCGAATGTGACGTTCAACTTTGAAAGAGTTGATGTGATCGGAGGCTGAAGTGAACCTCACAGCTTCAAACTGTCTTGCACGAAAACCAGACACAATTAACAGCAGATCACAGAACTTGAATCTCTCGCCATCCTCCGTTTCTCTCTCTATCTCTCTCTCCCCCCCCCTCTCTCTGACGCTTCTATTCATCAGGTCAAAATGGGGGCCTCATTAAAACCACCGGCCCTCCAAAACACACCGAGCTTTCCCATTGAAACGCGGCACTAATAGGCACGCAGGTCAGCTCAGTTCAGCCTCTCTGAGAGAGTTTGACAACCAGCGCACGTCAGACCGCCCAGGCCAAGTTCAGACTCCACAAGGACAGATACGGCCGTGTGTGTCCTTCACCACCGGCCTCCGTCGTTAGCCCTTTCGGCGAGCACTCTGTGGAGAGAGAACGTCGGCCATTTTGTGCCTTGACAAAGTAGGATGGCTATCGGTTGACTGAGTGCTCCTCCACAGACACCGTCCCCCCTCCTCCGCCAACTAAAAAGCATTCATTAATTGTTCATTCATTAATAGTCGAGCACACCTACAGTAATACTGACTAACCATTGACTAACAATTGTAGTACTCCTTTTACCTTTTTGAGGGAAATATGAATATATTACTATGGCTTATGTGCCCATAAGCATTAAGGCGTACTATGTTCCGCGGGCTCCAATACATTCTTTGCGCAAAGGTTACACAAATACACGTGTCAACAAATGTTCTAAAACAAGGTAAGCTGAACGTCTTTGAAAATGGCTCTCATACCTCTCTCTCTCCCCGACCGCCTTCCCTTCCCCCGTCAGATTTGAAACAGAGGTGCCTTGCAAGAATGTGCAACAAACTGTGACCAGGACGTCAGGAGAAAGACAGATGAAGAGCGTAGCCAGACACAAAGAGAAGGAGGAGAAGGAAACCCTCAAAGAGCCTCTCTCTCACGGAGAGGTAATCCATGAGATCAACACTCTACGCATTCTAATGGAACCTTCTCTCAACTATGTATTCTGAATTCCAATAAACATGTTGTTTGGTTGTCCCAGACACCTGTGGGAACTCTGTGTAGTGTGTCTTTCTTTCACTCTAAACCTGTCGATGAGCCTTGTCCAAAGAATAAAGTCATACAGGTGGTGTATCCGTCTTCCCAGATACACCTTAACTGCTCTGAATGTCACAGTATGCAGCTTTAAAGATCCTCTTCAGGGAAGATATCCGATACGAGAGAATACTTCTCTAAATGAGAAACAGGGCATTTGTGGAACAGATCGACAATGGGCTACGATAGATCTTGACCTATGTTCAAAGAGAATTCAATTCGACTCCAAACGATCTCTTAGTATGCCGTGTCTCAGTGACCCGAGGGTGTCTATCAGCGTTGCTTTGTAGTTTGTTATCAGGAAACATAAGCAGGAGGGGCTCCACTGACAGCTTTCGGGGGAAATGTTTATCAGTGATCAGTGCCAGTGTTTTTCCGTTCAGCTGCACTGTAAGAGAGGAGAGTGGGATTGCTTTTGGATCAAGATAATGGAAGAGATTACTGCGACCACAATGTCACATAATTGTTATTTTCTTAAATAAGCCTACACTGGCTCAGGCCCCAGCTTAAATACTGTTCATCTTGAAAGGTAACCTTTTCTAATGGCCGTGTTGTGACAGAAGATCATTAATTTAAAAAACAATTTCGACATAATATCAGCAGTCCTTTAAGGTCCAGCCGGGCATGTACTTCAGACCTATTAATTATGTCTGAAACATTTGCCTTAGTCAGACAGAAAAAACTTGAGTAAGTAACTATATTTCTCTATGGGGATCTCTTTATGAAATTAGCTGTTTGACAAAATGCTTTCTTCACATACTTCCAGCAACGCCACTGCATCTCCAACCTTCTCTCTCAAGTGGGTTGTGTTGAGCACCTGGTTTGGATAATACCTCTTTGTTTGGTTCAGATCCTCAGAACCACACACAGACAGTGTCTCATTGACTCTCCACTGTCTCAGAAGCCCATTAATATAGGGGGGAGGGGGTGCAGGTGGAGATAACACCAGGTCGACCTTAAGGTCAGACCTGCATCTCCGGGGGAACAGACATGTGTCTGTAAGGCCCTTGTCTGGCTTTCTCTCCCCCCCCGGCAGTTCTGAGGTGACCCAAGTGAAGACAGACCCGGACAGGAAGTAAGCTACGATGCTCTCTTGTTCAGCCGATACCTGATATTCCTTTACTTAAGGACTCTAGACAGCCCCTAAAGTCGGCCCCTGGACATAGGAGCTTGTGTGGCCACGATAGAAACAAAACAGAGGTAAAATGATTCTAGTTATCTATTAAGTCTTTGTGCACGCTGACTATGGTCCATAGAAGGTCACATGGACTACGAGGCCTGTTCTCAAAGACAGCCCTGGTTGATCAGGCACATTAGGGTGGACAGCACTACAATATGGACTTTGGAAACAGTAGATTTAAGGTAAGACTTACTTTGGGACTAGTTGTGACGTTATCTATTGTATTGTAATGGTGTTTACCTGTTCTGCAATGATACCGCCAGAATATAAAAGCGAAGGCCAGTTCAAGATGAAAACTCTTGACAATACATCATATTGTAACAGGCTTTTAGGGGAAGAAGAAGAAAAAGAAGATGTGCGAGGGGACATTTCAAGTCCTGCTTTTATGTGATCTCTTTGTATCTCAACAACCAGAGCCAGACTTGTTTTTGTACACGGACACAAAGACAACTTCAGAGTGGATTGACACCAGGCAATTTGAAGAGTGCACTCACTCCTCGAAACAGCCTAAAAATACACTGCTTTTCGCACGTAGCCGTTTTGAAAGAAAGCTTCGGCGACATGGCCGACATTAGCAACGCGGCGCCGGAGATGGTTAGAGATTTGGCTCGTATCAAAGGCACTGATCTCCCACTCACTGCTGTAGCTTCGAAAACGCCGTCGTTTTTTTCTTTCCGGGGGCACGAATAACGTTAGTGACGCTTTCAATGTGCTGCCTGGTGCCAAGCCTAGATGAGCGACAGGTGGGGAAATCTGTTTGAAGTTGTTAAAAACTTGACACAAAGGCAGAGAGAAGGTTACCGACCTGATTTAAAAGCTCTCCAATCAGCGCATAATGAGGGAGTTCAATATTAAAAGTGAAGAGAAAATAACCTTTGAACGGTTTGTCATTTAAGGAAAGAATAGAAGTCCTGATGCATTGAATTCCTTTTGAAAATGTCCACTTACTGTAATTGTATGCTTTGAGGAGTGAGGGGTGTTTCCAGGATTGCATCCTTCAAAGGATTTCTGTGGCTGAAAGTTTCTTCTGATTTCTGTGTTAAATGTGTTAAATTTCTTCAATCATTCTAGGTAGAAATCATGTTTCTGACATGGATATTTATGTTATCTTCGCTTCCAACCAGTGAGTATCCTATTGATTTACAGACACGATGTAGTTGAGTGGATTGTTAAACATACACAAATTGATTTCTATCTCACAGTAATTTGCATAATAATAGGACCCTAAACTTGACCTCAGTCTACAATAAGCCAGTCACATCCTCTTGTGTGCAGCCTTGTCTGGAAACTCCATATTCTGCCCAGCCAACAGTGAACTCAACACAGACAACCTGCTCATAGGTAAGGCCAACATGTGTAAAACACATAATTTTAGATGAGTAGCAAATTCCTATGATCTAACCTGGCAACAGTAGAACAGGGAAGGAATACGTTCGTACAGTGTAAAACCACTATCGATTTTACCACCATGACAGCTGCTGTAGCTGTAGATGTTAAAGGTGCACTGCAAACATAGACTTGGTTGACACCTGCTCCACATGACCTGACCTGGCAGAGTTGTCAACTTCAGACAGACAAATTATTTACTGACCCGAGGAAGTGTCGACGGACACTTAACTGACTTTGACTGGGCGGGTTGACATTTGGGGTCGAACAGTCCACAGCCCTGTTGTTTTGATACCAGAGGTACCTCCCCGGCTGGGGTGAAGGTAGTCGCCCACAGAGAGCTGTGAACTTAATCATTTTCCGCTCCACACGCCTCACTCTCACACTGAGACGACAGGCCAGGCCTTGGCCTATCTGAGATTAAATCTCTTTACCCACCACCTGCTACAAACCAAATTGATTTGCCAGAAGGGGGGGGAAAAAAGAACACCCCATTAAATTCTTCCTCTTATGTCTACAGTGTGTTTCTGGGGGGGTTCTCCCAGTTTGAGTCATTCCTTTAGCACGTACAGTTCATCTCTTTTTATCTTTCTCTTTATCTCTTCCTGTCTATCTCTCTGAAAAGATTGTCTTGGGATGCGCTTCACATGGCTCCATGCGGTGTTTGATAATTTCCCTGGGCTCCTGAGGTTTGCTCTGAAGCTCAGGTGCGCCTCCCGCCTGTGCCCGCGCCACATGGAGGATTACGGCTGCTCCTGCAGACACCTGGCAGTGGGAGACCCCGTAGACGCCATGGATGGGTAGCAAAGAACACACATGCCAGTACACTGTGCCCGTGTTGAACATTCTAGAACAGTGCCGGTGGTGAACATTCTAGAACAGTGCCTGAACGTTGTAGTGCAATGCTTGTTTTTAACCACATTGAGGCCTCAATGACGTTCAATGTCTTCAAGTATTTACAGTACTGTGCTTTATTATTAGTTTATTTGTAAACTCTCTCCCCCTCCAGCTGTTGTCATACACACAGAGCATGTTATCAGGCAGCGACGGCTAAGTCATGCCGACAGGAACTTCTAACCCTCTCCGAAAACTTCACCTGTGCCGAGGAAAATATCACTTGTGGTAAAAACTAAAACAAAGATAGAATATAAAATGTATTCACAAAATATTTCAGCTCTCGCAATGCCAAAGTTTGCATGAATATTCTTCCTGTTGTTCAGATTCGTTTGGCCCGTGTCAGCAGATGTTCTGTGAGTGTAACCAGGCTGCTGTTGACTGCATGGCTCAAAGCTCCTATAACATCTCCATGAGAGGACTGGCAGAATCTTTCTGCTCTGCTCGAAAACAAATAGGTAAAGTAGAAGTTATAGGTCACGTTGAACTGTACGTCAATGCCCCCCCCCCATTCTTCCCCCCCAGGTGAGTCACAGGTGAGTCATAACTCTTCTGTTTCTGTGTGTTTAAACAGTGTTGCTCAATAATGCCACGGACACAAGGGATGTCTTCAATGAAACAGGTGAGACCTCAATGAACACAGAAGCAGAAAAAAAAGTCCTGTGCGTCAATAGTCTTGTCAATTTCAGTGCAGGTCACCAATGTCGTATCTCAGGGGCCCTGATTGGCCAGAAGCGTACAGATGACTCACTCCTTGTTTGATCCGGCCTATTAAAACTGATCTTTTGGGTGGTTTGTGTTGCACTGTGGTCTCAGCCCACACACACAACAATATAAGCTACTGCTGAGTTTGTATCTGTGACTAATCGCCAGCTTTTAAAATAAACTACCGTAGCTACTTCTGCTCAGTCGCAGGTGTTTCGTATACGTGGCTGTAATAGCTAGCGATATCTCAGCCAGACCGAACCATTTAAAAACGAGACATTGAAAGTAAAGTTTGGGCTTGAGATCTTGATTAAAATATAATTAACTTTCTTTGACCTTCTTTCTTCTAATGTTTGACCTTATTGTGGGGGAAGTTTAAAACAAGTACTCAAAGGCTCCCAAAGTTACAATGCTTGAGATAATGTTATGACGCCTCCTGTTACAGATCATTTTCTTCCAGAAAATGTGTCCATGACTAATTCTGGTACTTCAAATGGGAACTTCTTGTCTTCAAACTCTTCACACCTAGACGGAGGTAACAACCTGGTCTTTGACCCCAATTCATACTAATTGTTATTGGTTAAACTCAGGATATGAAACGGGCAACAACAATGTTCTGGAGAACCGTCAGATATTTTTGAGTTTGTAACTATTGGTTGTTTGGTCACTGGTCTATGGGATTCTTATCATTTACTCTGACTACAGCAATGTCAGAAAGTAGGTCATTGGGTTGTTGGAATGAATATGTGCTGAAAGTCTCATTCCTCCCCTAACAATCAGACGTGTACCAGCTAAAGGACACCTCCATGGGTAATGACACAAATGCTGGTGACCCAGTGACTGACCTGGCCACCCAACCACCCTTTGAAGGTAAACTCTTAATTGCCTCAGAGATGTGACTCAAGACAATGGTGCCCCAAGGGCCAAACAGATTGAGTTTAAATCAGTACGGAGTTAGAGTATGTCGGTTCTGTGCCTGAAAAGTCATGGCAGCCAATCAAATGTTATAATAGTGACTCATGCTGTAATCGCAAAAAGTGGCATGATGAAAGATATTATATGATTCAGGTGGTATACTGTATGTAGCGCCTCTTTAGCTTGGTTGAGCTGTCGTGAGAGGTGGCTAACCTGAATTATTTTAACTAACTTGTATCTATTTATTTGCGTTTTGGATTTTTAGCTTCCTTTAACTTTTACTTATTATTTCCCAACCAGAACATACACATTACATAACAGTAAATAAAATACACACTCTTGCAAGTTTCCAGTACATAAGCGTTTAGTGTAGGCCCTACTTTTAGCAACAACAAAAACACATTGACCATACATTACTTCCTAGGCAAAATACACAACTCACATTCACACACACCGGCCGGCACATACAGAATGATTCCCCACTAAAACCCTTTGCAGGCCTGATACGATGCTCGGGTGCGGTGAGACCTAAAACCAATAGTCACTTCACTCCATTGAGCCAAACAAAATAATGGTATTACCGTGTGATGTGGGTCTCTGTCTGTCAGTGATACCTCCCTCGGATATCAGGACCACGAGGAATGGCAGTTGTTCGATGAGTAGCGAGCGTTGGTTTCTACGTTCTTCCTCCAACGTGGTCAGAGGAACCATGAGCATCCACGTAGCTCACGGCGCTATCTGGTTTTCTACACCTTTACAAAAACTCCCGTGCAATTGTCCCCGCGCTGGCAACAAACTACACCTGACTTGCTGTATTCAGCCGTGTTGGCCAAACAGCGAACGCTAGATAATTCACTGGGCTAGTGAATAAAACACTCAGTGCTAGCTAGCTAGCTTATACACGGTTAGTTAGACTAGCTTGAGCATATATACTTTGCTTCTTGTTTGTAGAATTAATGTATGTGTCTCAATTATCTCGCCGATAATATAACAACAAACAATAATATTAATCACGTTCCCTTCTCACTCTCACACGCGGACTTCAATAACTCTTTCGCCATTATGATCGACGCATTCCCTCGTTCTACGTCTTCTCCTCCAATCAACAAACAGCAGATACGACATAATCACCACAAACTCTTCACAATAAAATATGTATCGTTTCTTACACAATAACTTTCTTAACTGTTAAAACATTTCTTTTGAAATATAGCATTTTAATCAATTCACTTTTTAAAGCTTAAATGCTATTTATTATATAATGAACTTATTTATTCTAATTTATATAGCAATTAATAAACTGGGTTACGTAAAAGTAGATTTTTTTTAATTGTTACATGGGTTGGGTATATATGGTAGAGCATTTGACTGCAGATCTAGAGGTTGCCGGTTCAGATCCTCCTCTCACTGCCCTTTGTATGAAAGTGTGTGCTAAATGACCACATTATGGCTGTGTTGTGCTGTAGATGAACCAGAGAACGAGACAGAAGGTCTGGCATGGGAGAGAGCAGAAGAAGAACGTACTTCTTACCTCTCTGCAGGCTTCAGCCTTCAAGGTAGACAAAACGCCTTTACACTCTCGAGGGTTTTGTCTCAAAGTGGTTGCTAAGCAGCATGTGTGGCCACTATATTTAACAGCTGTATACAATATCATATGAAATGCCACCATATGGCAAATGTAAGTTGCTTTGGATAGCATTTGTTAAATGGATACATTATCTTTGGTATGGGTTAATAAAAAGTATTTCCAGGAAAAAAGTAAAGTGGTAAAAGTCAAAAAGTAAACACCAATAATTCAGCACAACATCTATAGTATAACATACTCTATGTACATAGGGACATATGTCTAAGTCTTCCAAGGTTTAAAAAGACCCTTCATGTGTGTTTTCTTAGTTCTGTCACAGCTGGAGGTCTGGAGGGCCTCATGTCTCAGTTGTCATCAGGTCTGTTTTATCTGTGCAGGTGTGAACGTGACGGGGGCGGGACTGTTAGACGAGGAGAGGGAAGAACATGTGACAGAGAACACTCATTTAGCAGGAAACAACTCAGGTGAACATCATGTTTTAACACCCAAATACTCGACACAACACCAGAAATATTTAGTTTTTGGTTTAGAATCATTCTAATCATGTATTATTTTAGCAACGCCTAATACGAAATATTTGAATTTGAATGGGTATATTCCAGAAGGACAGAGTGCTACCACATTAGATGATTTGTCAACTCACCATTCACTGGTCTCCACACCTGAAACTGTGGCAATAGACACAACCAGTGTAACGATACTAACAGGATCCTCCACTGAGACCAGTCCGGAACCTCAGCATACAACACCATCAAGAACTACATCTCCCAGAGAGCTCCCTGTGACCACGGCTGAGAACTCACAGGAAGAGAAGGAGGATGAGGAGCTAGAAAGGCCATTGTTCCTGCCTCAACTGAACTCTGTTTTTGAAAGTAAGGTTTGTGGACTTTGTGCAAACCCTGCGACTAGTAGAGTACAATACAGTTCCACTCTATTGACTAAAAGGGCACTAGAATAATATTTCTCTCCAAACATTAATTATTTTTCAGCCGAGAAAACCATCACGTCGACAAGGTCACCAACTTCTGCTAAACCCGTCCATACAACCAAAGCAACGACTACCACCACCACGACAATACAGCCACCTACGCTTGCCCCTGACAGTTCACCTGAAGGAGAAGGGGAGGAGGAGGAGGAGGAAGAGGAGGAGGAGGAAGAAGAGGAAGAACAGGATGAAGAGGATGAAAACCAACACGGTAAACCCGAAACCTCTCTTGTAATATCAGCTTCAAAACGAGACTCAGGCTGTTTACGAAACGTGCAATAATCTCATCGTCGATTTATCGATATTCCACAGACAAGGAAATCCTAACCATTCCAACCACAGTGAACAAACCGTCCACAGGCACAACCACCGTACCACAACCCTCAACCACTGATGAGTCAGCCGAGATGGAGGACAAGCCACTGCAGATCACCCAGCGTCCACCTGTTCACCCAGCAGGTAGAGCAATCTAGTCTTACATTCACAGTTACATTAAAAACAAATGTAGCTGTTGTTGTTGTATTCTGGGGACCCTCCGAGGCTGGGCAGTCTTTATGGCTGTGCACTTCCACACTGTTGCTGTTTAAGTCCATAAATTGAAGGATTTTTTTTTCTGGGTTTAAGAAAAAAATCTGAAGGGAGTTTTGCCAAGAAGACCTACAGTTTTACCAAACTCCACCAGAACTACCCTGCTACCGTCTGGGCTGCAGACTGGGGACGGAGGATTCGTTATGGAAACTCCATCTCCAGCTTCTCCTGATAAAACTAAAGGTCAGTCTTCATGTGTCACACTACTTGCTGTACATTATGCTGTGCAACAATGCACAACAAGTACACAAGACACCAAGACACCTAGTTTCAGAACTAATTGGTTTTCAAACACATTTGCAACCTGTACAAACGCTTTCATCTGCTTCTGTTTGTGCATGCCAGGGCGGGGAATTGTTACCGCGGCAACGACAAGCTCACCAACCTCGGCGAGGCGTCCCGAAAATCCCAGCTCCAAGCCAATCAGAGTCACCGCCTCCTCAGAGCTACCGCCCACAGTTCTGGAGGATTCCGTTAACGAACATTCCAGAACACAAACAGTCGCTCCTTTGGGTTTCACAAGCAGTGGTTAGTAGAGCTGTGATTCACAGTACAATACAATTGATTAGCAATTAATTTGATTTAGTTCACACATGCAAATTCATACCGGGTGCAAGACTTGGTAGGTGTTGTACTGTGATAAGATACTGTAACATACAGGAAGCCATAGATCTATTATAATACTATAATACTAATATTTGGAAACTACTTTGTATTTTATTATGGCAATTTTCATGGATATTTGGAATTTTCAAACGTATTATCTTAAACATGAACTATCAATTTAATATTGAACGACGCCCATTTTTCAGGGGAAAGAAAGACAACCTCAGAAACAAACCCAACATCTGCAACATCAACATCATCACCACCATCTCACCAGACTACCGTCACAACACAACCCAGGCCTGAAACCCACGTGTCCTTGACAACACTGTCACACACAACGCCTGAAGACGCCTCGGAGGAGGAGGAGGAAGACGAGGAAAAAGACAAAGAACCCTGCGACGAGGAAGATCAGCTCGACAGCTCTCAGGAGAATCACCCAGACGGTAGGACAGCTGGAATGTTTGTTTTCACATCCAGATTCAGACAGTTCTTTCAATGGGGAACGAAACACGCTTGTCAACCTCATGGTAATGTAAATGTAAAGGCTGTAATGTTGGGATTCACACCTGAATTCAGACGTTCCCGTTGCCTTCACGTAATCACAGCTGTCTTACTTGCTCTTTTGATACACTTAAACGACAGATTAGTGGAAAAGCCAACGAATACTCATCGTTTGGTAGCATCACAATTGTGCTTTTACTCCGACAGTTTTCTGGGAAAGGGGGGAGGGTGTCACAATATGTCTACCTAACACTCAATACCAGTCATGTAAACTGGCCGGGTTTCCCAGATTCGTTAGGAGCTCTCTAAGCCAATGAAAGCTCTCTAAACGCGCTCCTAAGAACCACTTAGCGCTTAAGAGCTTATTAACGAATCTGGGAAACCCGGCCAATACCAGTCATGTAAACTGAAGTTGTCAGTATGTTGTGACCCCTGACCCCTGCTCACTGTTACCCAGGCCAGGGGAGGGTTCAGAGACGATCCGTGCCTTTCTTCGCCTGGTCTCTCCTCGAATCCATTGGACTATCGGAAGCACAGCTCCACGCTGACAGCAAAGGTAGCCGACAGGGATGCTTCCGATCACTTGCAGTCCAGATCTGAAAAACTGGATCCGTTCTCTTAAACTATCACCCTTTCATTCTTTTATTTTTCTTACTGAAAGTTATTGATGGAGGTTTGAAACCTATCTTTAGACATCTTTCAGAGCATACTTACGCATTCAAACAACTCCAAGACCTGCTTTGAAAAGCCATTGTTGACAGTCATGCCCATATATACACATTTCATTTATATTTAATGAACACATGCTTATCAGTAGTTACCGGCTCTGTGTGTGTGTCTGTGTGTGTCTTTGTGTCTGTGTTTGTTTTCGTCTGTGTCTGTGTTTGTCTGTGTGTTTGCGTGTGTTTGCGTGTGTGTGTCTGTCTGTGTGTGTCTGTGTGTGTTTACGTCTCTGTGTATTTGCGTGTGTTTGCGTGTGTGTCTGTCTGTGTGTGTCTTTGTGTCTGTGTTTGTTTTCGTCTGTGTCTGTGTTTGTCTGTGTGTTTGCGTGTGTTTGCGTGTGTGTGTCTGTCTGTGTGTGTCTGTGTGTGTTTACGTCTCTGTGTATTTGCGTGTGTTTGCGTGTGTGTCTGTCTGTGTGTGTGTCTGTGTGTGTCTGTGTGTCTGTGTGTGTCTGTGTGTGTGTGTCTGTCTGTGTGTGTGTGTGTCTGTGTGTGTCTGTGTGTCTGTGTGTGTTTGTGTGTCTGTGTGTGTGTGTGTCTGTGTGTGTGTGTCTGTGTGTGTTTGCGTGTGTCTGTGTGCGTCTGTCTGTGTGTGTCTGTGTGTTTGTGTGTCTGTCTGTGTGTGTGTCTGTGTCTGTCTGTGTCTGTCTGTGTGTGTTTGCGTGTGTGTCTGTGTGTGTCTGTCTGTGTGTCTGTCTGTGTGTGTCTTGCGTGTGTGTCTGTGTGTGTCTCTCTGTGTGTCTGTCTGTGTGTGTGTGCCTGTGTGTGTTTGTGTGTGTTTAGAGTGCAGTGGCTCCTTCACTCAGTACGCCAGCGATGGCCGTGCCAGGATAGAGATGCCCGCTCTGGGGGAGATGCTGCACTGCCTGACGGGCCGCTGCCCACACGAGTACGAGATGTACGGCTGCTACTGCGGACAGGAGGGCAAAGGTCAACCCATGGACCAGCTGGACAGGTCAGCCTGAACGGAATGTGTTCATTCTCTGCGATGTACGGGAAATGTTTTACATTTTAGTCATTTAGCAAACACTCTTATCCAGAGCGACTTACAGTAAGTACAGGGACATTCCCCCCCGAGGGAAGTAGGGTGAAGTGCCTTGCCCAAGGACACAAAGTCATTTGGCACGGTGGGAAATGGAACCGGCAAACTTCTGATTACTAACCCGATTCCCTAACCGCTCAGCCACCTGACTCCTCTGAATATATTCTTCTGGGGTTACGCCAGTGGGGCCGGCATGGCTGAGTGGTGGAGAGATGCAGCTGCAGATCAGATGGATCACAGGTTCAAATCTCCCTCAATTATTTATAATATTCCATTTATAATTTTCTTCCTTATCCTCTCTCTCTCTCTCTCTCTCTCGCTGTCAGGTGCTGTTTCTTCCACCGCTGCTGTCTGCGCCAGATCAGGACCATGGGCTGTAAGAGAGACAGGAAGCTCAACGCAGGCATCTCCTGTGAGAATCAGAAACCCCGCTGTGAGTTCATTTGAAATCCAGCAAGCAGCTCTACTACACATGCAAACCAAGAGGTCCATAAACGTTATGTTAGTTTGACTATGCCTGAATGATGACATGTAGAATAAAAAAAGACAAGACAGTTCATGAAAGAAGCGCCTTCTCTGTGTCTTAAGATATTTTACAAACATTAACCCAGGAGCACCCCCCATCACCTCCCTAAGATGTGTCTGCCATAGAAACACCCTTTAACTTAACCTTTCTTTTAAGCCTTCCCCCAGTGACATTAATGCATCATTTATGACCCGTGTCTCCTAGGCCAGGGGGTCAGTGTGTGCGACAAGCTGCAGTGTGTGTGTGACAGGACCAGTGCAGAGTGCATGGCGGCTGCCCACTTCAACCACAGCCTCCCGTCTCCCCAGTGTCAGGGTCCCCGGCCCCCGTGCCGACGGGCCAGCAAGCCCCCCAAACCGCAGCCCCCTCCAGCCATGTCTAGTGAGGAGAGTGATGAGCAGGCGGGAGGGGGGTCACACAAGGGGGGCGGAGGGCACGACTCGAGGGAGGGGAGTGAAACACACACACAGACTTCAGTCCACAGGTGAGAGGATTAGTTATTCGCTATTACAGCTGATTTGCTTTTAATCAAGGTTACTGACTGAATATACATTACATTTAGTCATTTAGCAGACGCTCTTGTCCAGAGCGACTTACAGTAAGTACAGGGACTGCATGGCCAGGAATCAAACCAGCAACCTTCTGATTACTAGCCCGATTCTCTAACCACTCAGCCACGATTTTTTGAATGATTGATTGATGATTTTACCCAAATAAACTCTGCCATTTGACCTCCAGTGGACAAAGCTTTGAAGGCAGCAACGAGCCCAAAGACCAGAGTGTGTCCAGCATCCCCCACCAGCCCCCACGCGGCCCCCTGGAACCAACCAACTCCAGTGAAGAGGCCTTGGAGATGGGGAGAGACCGACCTCAACCAGAAGCCTCTGGCGGTCAAAGACCACCAACACAGAGCATGGTCCAACCTCACAACCCAAGACCTAGCAGGCCGGGCATGGTCCAACCTCACGACCCCAGACCGGGCATGCTTCAACCTCACAACCCCAGACCTAGCAGACCGGGCATGGTTAATGTTACCGGGACGCCGGCAGGGACAGGGGTGAAGGAGGAGGAAGAGGAGGAAGAAGAGGGAGAGGAGGAAGAGGAGGAGGGAGGCGAGGAGGAAGAGGAGGGAGGCGAGGAGGAAGAGGAGGAGGAGGGGAAAGAGGGGGAGTAAGAAGAGGAGGAAGGGAATTCATAATGATACACCCATCAAATTAATTTGCCTAAAATGTCTCAGGGATGGAAGTCCTCTTGTGTTCCTGTGCTTATGAGTGTGAGGAATGGATCTGAAAAGTTTTGGATTTGGTTCATAATTGTTTTTATCTTTCTTCAGTGTAAGACTTAGGGGATGCTGCTTAAGACCAATGAGACAGGTGCTTTTGTAATAAAAATATTTTTTAATATTTTTAGGATACATTTTAGGATACAAAGAGTGTAATGAGTAGTCCTTCCATTTTAGATGTAATTTTATTTGGATTTTTTTTTATTGATAACTTCCAATCTTGCTTAAAATAAAGACAAATCTTAACCTTGGAAGAAATTCACAAGATATTCACATGGTTTGATAGAAACAATTTATTGTATTCTTGTATATTTCTCATACAATGATCTCTATGCACGTGTGATATGTGATGACTGAATAAAAGATCTGCCATAGTGGTTAAAACCAACAGTGAGCAGTTTGAATCAAGCCAAGCTTCAGTGGTTTTCAATTACATCGCAAAAGGTCATGAACTAGAACGACTTCATGTCTTCATTGTGTGATTGTTGAACAATGACTTCAGATTAGGCACAAATCACTTTTGCATCACAACATTTCAGCATGAGACTGATGGCCTAACTCCATATCGCTGTGGTTCTCTATTGGAAAAACTGTACCAGAGAAATTGAACCTGAACCTGTAATGATTACATGGACGATTACCCATAATGCCATATTGATAAAGACGACATCAAATGAATCAAACAATGCTAAAACGGAAATCTCCCCAAGTACCAGGTACATAACATAAAATGTGCAAACAAATGCAAACATGAATACATTATTAATAAGTCTCCCATTGCTATTGCAAACTGGGTGTGCACCCTCTCATTAAACATTATTATGTGTTTATAATTTGTTAACTGATAAATGGTCACTGTTACTATCCTCTCACATGAATATCTGTGTCTAGATGTTTTTGCAAATAATCTTTTTGTATGTTTTTATTTGAACTATTAATAAAACAGGTCTTGCGACCTGATTTAGCTAAACATTGAGGACATAAGTTTGACCCATGAGGTCATTTTACTCTAACAACCATATAAACAGAATACCAGAGTCTCGATTCTGAAGAATACAACATTTTACCTGACTGCGTTGCCTTGGAGAACCTATTTCTGGAGGTAACTGACTTAAAGTGCATTTCATCCCACACCCCCTTTCTTTCTGTTGTCCCAATTATAAAGAAACACCTGGATAGTTGACAGTTACAGACTGTGCTGCTAACAGGCTTATTATGGTCTGTCAGGACACGTAGTCCCTTCTTCCTTAAGGAAGTCAAAGTAGGTGGTACAGTACTGGAGCATTTCTAACTCCAGTCTATACAAAGAATAACCTTTCATGAGACAAAAAACAACCCTGTTTTAACCCTAACTACCTCCAGAAACACGGGACTCGCCACTGCTACACAGAATACACACAGCAACTAAGCTCTTAATCTCTATCAGGCAACATGCCAACAATAGAATGCATATCTAGGCTATAAAAATATATATCATATGATAGGCGTTGATGACTCTTTCATAGAGTACATGATACTGTATGGCCTATAACAACCTAATTGCCATTTCCCATAGTTACCCAAGTGCCATTTCCCATATCACTTTTCCCTAAGGTAAGACATCCCTTAATCAAACACATTTTAAATTCTATGATCTGACTAAAACAATGTGGATATTGCACATATAACACACATTCAATATGAATTTAGATTAAGTGTACTGAGTGGTTTTCTATATTAGATCAAATAATATGAATTAAGTGAACAAAATCAACTTAATAGAGTTGGAGGGATTTTTTTCATTGTTTTGATCAATTGTGGTCTGGTGTAAGATGACCTATCCAAGCCCAGTATTGAAGTCCCTGTCGTCAATGACAACAGTCCTTTCTTAGTAGATGACACACTATCCAGATTTCGCTTAAGTCAGACTCTACAGCTTCCCTTTACAGCTGCTCACAGACACTGTCAGACTGAACTCTTCCCAGTCGCCCTCATCACCAGGGTAACAAACCTGCCCTCCTGATCTACCTCAAACATCCCAATACCACCTTGAAAACACACAAATTCCCCAGAGTTAAATCGCCATCCCATAATAATAACAAAGAGCCATCGGACAACATTCCAGAACCTTCCCTCAATTCCAAACCCTTTTACTGTAACCATCGACAATATAACACATCCACGCTCCCTGGCCTTGTGTTGTTTTCCAGAACAAACTGCCCACTAAAGGCATTACTGGAAACACACACACACAATACACACCAAACTAAACCACGCCTCAGCCCTCTGTGCTTGGTCTAACAGTTTTTGTTGATCACGGAGAGCTCTGTAACCACCTTCGACAACATTAAACAGCAGAGTCTTAACACACGGCACAAGGCTGCATAAAGCAGCCAGCAAACTGAAGGCAGAGGGCCCGGAAGATCCAGCTAACACCAACCCACATCCAACGCCGTAAACATAGATTCATATCTGTGTTATTAAATTGCTCAGTGGCGTGTCGACGCTGCAATCTGACATAAGCTATCCTCCCGAAGATGAGCCTTTTAGGTTGGGTTATAAAACGTGGCGGTGGATTTCTTTGGCGATGGAAGTGTTTTGGTACTCTAGATGGCAGACAGTGCTAGTACAAAATGCATCCTCGCTGTTGCTGTGAGTTGTTAATGTGGTCTACGAAGCCTCAATATTGTGCACGTTTTTTTATACCAAATACTCCAAATTACATTCCAACAGACAAAATCACAAAATATTTCACGGCAAGCTAGAGCTTTGAAGCCTAAAGCAACAATTAGACTCAACTGCTAACATTGTATACAAATTACACTCTGGCCAAGAGCAATAAGCATATTACGATAAGTACAAATCTGATGACATCAAAGTTCAGATACTGCAAAATACTGGAGTGACAAATGTAAGATGTGTGTGTCTCTGAAGTATAATCTGTTCATATGTCAAACCCCCCTCCCCCCACACAGCACCTCTCGTTAAAATCTCTTACAAGAATATACTGTAGAATAAACGATGCAAATATGTTGCTGTCTACATACGATTGTGTTGTGCTTAATGGGTTCATGCTGGTGTCTAGAATATTGCAGTGGGACGAATGCATGAATACAATACTCCATTTGATTCTACTTTGTCCAGGTGTTATGAGTTCAAACTGGACTGACATGGCTTGAAAGCAGTGGTACAGTGCAGTGTAAAAATGTACAGAATTAAAGCTCTGCATCATTGACGTTTTTACACTGCTATCATGCACAATGCTCGACAAGTCTCTGTTCTAGTCATTGTTCTACTATGAGGAGTCATGCTTTAAAAAAAAACGAAAAAACGTTTTTAAGCAGCTTTCAAAAAGACTGAATTCTAATGGAGCTATTCTACAGTGCCGTGTGGAACACACTTCTGACAGGAGAAGGACGACTCAAAGCTATTAGCTCCGTGCCGAACCACAAAAGTGCTCTAAGACAGACAGGCTGAGAAGGTAATCTGGTGGAAAAACACACATAAACTGCACGATATATGAACTGAAGTTGAACTCGAAGCTGAAACCAGTAAGTACTTGAAATGATAATTATTTCCCCAAACTACTGCAGAAGACTACATGATGGCAGTTCCATACTACGAATCCCCAGTTGTACACAGTGAAAGTCATCAAAATGAAGAACACAGAAATATTTTTTGAGGAATGTTACAAAGATCATGTAGTTAGATCATGACCATGTTTTCTCATCTCCAACTGGCTTTTTCCTCAAGTGCCAGGTGAAGGGTTTCCATGCCGACTCATGGAGCTAACACTAGTACCTCTGGCCTCTGCTTTAGGGTTTCTTTTTAGCTCACGGATCGTGTGTTATTCTGTCCTTTGGTCTGGATTTGACCAGGGTTTTAGAACAGCCTGTGTTGAAAGAAGTACTCTAGAAGTGTCTTAGACAGCCTTCCTACATTGGAAAGGCTAACCTGCTCTGCTAACATCAATAATATAATCATCTTGATTTTTTTGCAATGCAAAATGCAAAGCAGCTAATTGATCGCTATGTGAGGTGGTCCAGGCTGTTAGGGAGTTAGGAAACAGTCACATTAGTGGTTCAGTTACACAGTTTGGAACAACTCTGATAGTAGACAATACTTATACTAGTCTGGTTGTTTCAAAGAGATAGGGGCTAACGCCTTAAGGCTGTGGTTGGGAATATAAGGTGGTTGAGGGGTTGAAATGTGAGGTGTTGTTTTGCTCTAGTAGACACATAAGTCTGGGAATTTCATCTCGTACACGGGGACAGACTGGTTCTGGGTGTGGCCGGAAGAGATGGACACCACCCCTGAAGGACTGGGGGGAGGCCTGGGGAAAAAGAGACAGGAAAAAGAACATTTACATTTAGTCATTTAGCAGACGCTCTTATCCAGAGTGACTTACAGTAAGTACAGGGTAAAGGGCCTTGCCCAAAGACAAAACGTAATTTCGCATAGCCGTGGAATCGAACCGGCAACCTCCTGATTCATATCACTATTCCCTAACCGCTCAACCATCTGACTCACACAAACAGCAAGTGAAATATGAAGAATCAGGAGAGAGTAACCAGAGAAAGGAGGGGTTGATAAGGAAACCAGATGTGTTTATGAAAAAGAAAAACTAAATAAACACAGCTTTATTCAATAATATGCATTATAGATGATGGTGCAATAAAACATTTAGGAAGATGAATTTACCTAATTGTGAGCTCAAAGATTTGAGCCAGCCTGTCGTGCAACATGTTGGCCTGCGGACAGAGAATTGCAAAGTCACTTAAAAGGTACTTAAAACGTAAGACAACATCTATAGGAAAACATTGTTATTCATACAGAGTATCTGCTTGGGGGCTTTGTGTGGTGACTTGTCGATTTTCAATGAAAAGCCTGTTGGAGGTCAACATCTTGGAGACATTTTCAAGCTCTAGTGAAAACCCAACTCAGTTGATTTACAATCTTTAATAATCCAGTACATTCTGTCCCTGTGATACCTCTTTAATCACACTTTTTGTGGAACCAGAAAATGGTGATTCACATGAACCCGGTTGTGAAACTACGCAGGTGTAGTTTTAGATACATCCATGTGCAGATGTGATAGTCTCAGGCAGTGCTTCTCAACCCTGGTCCTCAGGGAACACCTGTCTGCATGTTTTAGATGTTTCCAATGCTCCAACACACCTGATTCAAATGAATGGGTCGTTAGCCAGCTCTGCAGAAGCCTGCTGATGACCATTCATTTGAATGAGATGTGTTGGAGCATTGGAAACATCTAAAACATTCACTGAGGACCAGGGTTGGGAACCACTGGTCTATGGAACCAAATGTCTCCAGTATTCACCTTGGACTCGCAGTGAGCGGCAATCTCTTCAAACGGAGCCTTCTGGAACTTCTCTATCACCTGACGTCTCTTCTCCTTCTCCTGCTCCTCTAATCCTGTGGTGTCTAGAAAGACAGGAGCCACAAATCACCACTTTGTAGTTGTTTTATCCAATAAAGATTTAAAGAAAACTAAAGGAAAACTTGATATTTGGCAAAATGAAGGACAATTGCTTTATTTGTTCAATTCACTTTAGGCATCTTAAACAATCTTTGGCAGTTATTTTACAGTTTCAAAACAATGTCAATTACATTATTCTTTGTAAGCAATGTCATTTCCCAAGTGATACAGTGCATCTTTAATTATATTTTTAAGTAAATTAAAAGTACATTTTCAGTTTAAGCTATTAGGTTTCACCAACTCACCAATGGCTTTCTTCAAGGTCTCAAAAGTAATCTCCTCAGCCAATTCAGACTGTTGGAAGAAAAACAAGATGGCAAACCATCAAGAAATGTTCATGCAAGTGAAACAACCTCTGGCAATGTGAAATACTGTTAATGTGTGTGTGCATAAATAGAGTTGACAGTCACCCTGAAAAATATATAAATATCATAGCTCTGTGTATTCCAACACCCCCACCAGGTTTCATTTAATTTAATTTATTTTAGCTGGAAATGTGCATTTAACTGTCAGATGAAGATTTCATCGGAGGTGACAGATTGACACGAAAAGCTGTCTCTGCTGGAGCTTGATGCTATGACAGTAAATTACAATAATTCCCCTTGAGAAAATTTAGATGGGTTCATTTCTTATTCAGCCTAAAGAAAGGGGTTCATGTGTATGAATCAAGGGTTCTTGCTTCTGTGTGCTCTGATACATCTAGAGGGTAAAGATAAATGCTGCAGGGAATGTTAATGTCATGAGAAGAAAGATACGCAATTAGCCTACAATGTTAAATGATTTAATGCGGGTATATTGCTAGATTGTTGAACAGTATCCCTAGTACAGGGATCTTTTTAACCAATATTCCCAGCTTCAAAGACATCCATTTCCTCAAGCCTTTCATATCAGGGACCTACATTCCATTTCAAAATATTAGAAATCCAATATCCTTGCACCAATCTCTAAAATCACACTTTGCGGATATCAATCTCAAATGGCTTCCTATTCAGGCACACCTTGTCTGGGAGACTGTTGGGGAGGATGTCCACTTGTAGAGAGATGGTGTCGACGAAACTCTTTCTCCTGCTGAGGCGGTCTTCATCTGTCCAGAGGAAAGCATGTCAGAAGAATACACAGATGCGTGGCAATATGGGACAGAACATCTAATTTCTAACGAAGTCCCCCAAAAATACGACTGTAATAAGCCACCCAGTATAACAACTTTCTCGACAGAATATCACCTGCTTAAGTGGGAGGTGGCTTATATGCTTATATGCGAGTCAGGGGCTGAGCGGTTAGGAAATCGGGCTACTAATCAGAAGGTTGCCAGTTCGATTCCCGGGCTGTGCAAAAATGACGTTGTGTCCTGGGCAAGGCACTTCACCCTACTTCCCTCGGGGGGAATGTCCCTGTACTTAGTGTAAGTCACTCTGGATAAGAGCGTCTGCTAAATGACTAAATGTAAATGCTTATGCTTGTGACAGGTGTTATAGTGAGTCACTATGACTATTACCAGGTTTTCCTCAAACAAACTTTAAACAGGTATGACAAATCGGCGCAGGAAATACACTAATGAGACTGTACAATTATAGACATTAGACTGAAGCTGTGGTTAAGCGTGCGTGCCAACTTGCATCGTTAAATGCCTAATGACGCAGACATCTACTTTCAAACATCAAACAACGTACTTTTCTGCCAATCTCTATCACAGCCGAACAAACTGGTCCAACCGACACAGAATAATCTTATGAAACAGGACTGGAGCTATGCCGACAGAACCCTGTAGCTATGCCGACAGAACCCTGGACTCCAACAGCGTTGGCGATGAAAACCCTAACCCCCCCCACCGTCGAAAAACAACAACTCTAAAAGCCCCAAGAACACGTTGGTGTCGACACCCCTGCGGTCTGTGTAAATGTGCCCAGCGGGAAGCCAGAGACGCGAGCCTCGGCCCAAACCCTCCCCTTCACCACCTGGCGGGGCCTGGCTTTGGCTCTGCGGGAGCATGGAACTCAGTCAACAAAGGGAACGCCAGGGAGGAGTTCTGCCCGGTAACAAGATTACTGCTTTTCTAAATCTGCGATTTCATTGGCTGACACTAAAAAATCTGGGATTTCATTGGCTGACACTGAGAGGACATCTCTGGAATCTCTTGTGCTGAAAATGAGTTTCATACTGAATGATATGGATGTGTGTATGGATGTGTAAACCCTGTAGAAAGCAGTGGAATATGTTGTTTTGGAGGATGCTGTGTTCGTGCAGTTTTATTTTCTTTTGCAGTGAATAACCTGAGCCTTGAGAAACCCACACTGCTTCAAAAATGCATTAATAAAGAACCAACTGTACATGTTAGCAGACAAGACTTCCAGCTGACTAAATTGATGCCGACAAATCCATGCCAACATATTAAAGTGAACGAGTATAATTTTTGCTTCCACTTAGTTAATAGTTAATGAGTGAAATACATAATTAAATATTCATGTTCTGTAATCAGGTCAATTCCAATCACTTACTAAACTAGACTGGCCATGATGCACAAGGAGCTACAGTTCACATCAGTTATGCAAACACAACGTGTAATTCTACCAACCACAACAAGGACAGTTCCTTTTCTACAAACACCTGAGACTCGTACTCACCATGATTCACATCCAAATGAAGGCACCACAGTTGTAAAATCATTACTCAGCAGAAGTTTAAAGGACTCATAATTGGCACTAAGATTATAATAATAAATAATTTTATTTGTAACGTGCTCTTCATTCATAAGAATCTCAGAGTTCCATTATGTACAAAGCTACTAGGAGGTTTCTAAAGCCCAGGATGTAGGTGGACATAAACAGGAAACAGGAAGTCGGAACCTCCTGCTGTAATGGGGTCAAAGGTCAACTGAGGGCTCTGGTGCTACATGGGTTGGCCATCTACAGATGAGAGTTCTCCATCCATGGCACTGGGTGTGCACTGTGTTACCGGCTCTCAGGTTGAATTTGATTCTCAAATCATTGAGGACACCTTCATCCCCTGAATTTAATTGGAATTTCTTCGGTGGTTTCTGAGCCAAGGCAGACACAAGCCAAGCGTGCAGCACCCACATACCCCTTGTGGAGAACAAAGATGCTGAAAGGACAGCGTCTCTAACTGAGGTCCTCTACTTGGTTTTAATGGCTGTACCTCTTGAAGACTGTCTGCACTTGTGAAGGATCTTTCCGACTGTGTACAAAACTGATGCCAATGGCCAGGAGGACAAACGCAGCAAGACGATTTGCTCAAAGTCAGTCAAGTTTAAAAATGTTTTGTACCTGATAAACTGGTATGGAATAACTTCTTTCATTTAAGACTATCCCTGGAACCCATTATCGATATCTTAATTTTAACCCAAGCACTAGTTCTGTAAAGTTCTGGGAAGGTGGACAATATCTGATGAAAATAAAGGTTTAACTCTCATATTCCCTCAAGCAGTAAATTCTAGAAGCCAGAAGTCGACTTGGGATTCATGAAAGCTTTTGGGGGGCAATTTAGTTGTTTTAGTTTAGTTGTTGCTGTGCTTACCTGTGACCTGAGGCACGTATGGGATGGTGAAACGCTCCACGTTATAACCCGGTCCTGTCAGACACTCCGCCAGGTCAGCCGTCTGGAAATACAGCGCTCTCTCGTCCTTCTCCAGGGAGCTGGGAAGCCTGGGGAGGAGGTCCGAGGTGGGGACATGAGGTCGATGTGATCACAGTTACAGAGGAATACAATGTCAACAATCATACATTGTACCTTGGAAGGTCCAGTGATTGGTCAGTTTCAAAGTTAGAGGACTTTAAGTTTGTAAGTGTTTTTAGATAAGTTGTGGGTTCAGGCTAGAGAACTCAGGAGTAAGTTCTTTTAAACATGTTTTCGTCAGTACAGACGCTTGGCGGTATGGTTCAGCTCGTAACAGCCGAGGAACCCAACTGAAACTACGTCTCGACATCCAGGGCAGAGAGTTGTGGTTAATTGCAATGTTCCACTGAGGTTTTCACGTACAATAGATAACAGGTACTGTGAGAACTGAACAGACTTTAGTTCATTCCAAAGTAGGATTTGAAAATGCAGCTGTTAAGCCTCTTGTGGAAACACAAATATCGCATGATAAAGAAAATGATTTCTTCATGTCATCCTTCAGTGATTACTATGGACTGGTAAAGTCTATGTAAATTACCAGCAGTAATAACACTGGCTGTTAGAGAGCACATCCAAAGTCTTATTATTCATTGTTAGCTGTTAAATAAAAACGTTTGGTTATTGTACTGCAAGGAGCTTGGAATGAGTCAAAGGAATGAAGCTCCGCTGACTACTCTCTCCTGGCATGTATTCTCTTGTTCAACATACCTAATCTCCGAGGAATAAACTGGTTAAATGGAAAGTTTGAGGACAAAAAAAGGATACAGACAAAAGCCTCTCTTGCCCAAGAATCTAATTGAAGCCCAGAAAATCCACTTGTCTATCGGCACAGAGTGAGAAGTGTGGCTTTGGGTGGGGAATGAGTTTAAGGGGTTTACTCTTAATGTGATCAGATCGTGTGGTGACAACATTCATCTGCTGACAATGAGCTGTGAATAGTCACCAGACAACAAGAGATATAAGGACTTTTGCAGATTAAGAATGATGATGTAAAATCTGTCCTGATTTTGCCTTTGACATTAAGCTGTCAGCATTGTTGTTTTTTGTCTTATTCCTGAAAATAATAATTCACTCCAGAGGTAGTCTGGTGTTTTGGTTTGTGGAAAAATCCTTTTAAAATCTTTTATTCAGAAGATACAGACTGTTTAGGGATCTATGATACTGTGTCAGAAATACATAGGGGGGTTGCAAAATCGCTCTTGAAACAATTCTAAACCAATTGACAGAGCAAAGCAGAATAAAACTCTCTCAAAAACTCAGACATCAACATTCAGATTCACATATTTACTCCAGTTGGTGACTCAGAATCATTTCAAAGGAGATCCAAAATCCCTCTTACGCCAGAACCAGACACAATTTGCATCTGGCAAACATTCATTAAGAAGCTGCGGACGGGGAAGCTGGTTTTAATACACTCGGCTCTCCAAAATCCTACATTACTTGGGCCATTCAACTGAATCCAATTATGGAGTTTGGGGAAAGGCCCCTTCTGAGGGTAGACTCAGGGTGAGTCATGGTTTGAAAAGCCGGTCCAAACCAGAACTCACAGCTAATATGGTTCATCTGACACCCTCAGTGACAAGGGCAAGCACCAGGTGCTGTTGATGACTCGCTGCCATCTGGAAGAACCAGAGGAGGTGCTGTCATCGCCAAGAGTAGAGGAACGCCAAAGTCTGGCGGAATATCCATCTACTCTATTAAGGGATAGGTTTATCAACAACAAAAAAAGAAACGCGTTGTTGTTCCGAAGTATAAGGATGGATACTCGTGTATGGCATGAGTACGATTTTTCTGACATGTCTAAACTACTAAATACACAAACAACAAGGTCTGGTCAGGATCGCTACATTCATGTATCTACCTCTACACTATGAGCCATAATGCCCATCAAGGACACATGAATCAGATCTGAAGGATCGCGGCCGCAGACGCAAACCAGGATCAGGGCTTGAACGCCACAGTGGGCGGGGCCACCACAGTGGGTGGGGCCACCACAGTGGGCGGGGCCACCACAGTGGGCGGGGCCACCACAGTGGGCGGGGCCACCACAGTGGGCGGGGCCACCACAGTGGGCGGGGCCACCACAGTGGGCGGGCCACCACAGTGGGCGGGGCCACCACAGTGGGCGGGGCCACCACAGGGGGCGGGGCCACCACAGGGGGCGGGGCCACCACAGGGGGCGGGGCCACCACAGGGGGCGGGGCCACCACAGGGGGCGGGGCCACCACAGGGGGCGGGGCCACCACAGGGGGCGGGGCCACCACAGGGGGCGGGGCCACCACAGGGGGCGGGGCCACCACAGGGGGCGGGGCCACCACAGGGGGCGGGGCCACCACAGGGGGCGGGGCCACCACAGGGGGCGGGGCCACCACAGGGGGCGGGGCCACCACAGGGGGCGGGGCCACCACAGGGGGCGGGGCCAGAGGCTTGTGAGGCTGCTAGCAGATCTGCTGGGAGTGCATGAGGAGACTTACGGACACTTCTCTCTGAAGATGTGCTCGGGGAGCAGGTAAGGAGCCTCCAGGGTCCTCAACTCAATGACCTGAGGGAAGGGGGCGGGGCATAGAGAGTAGGTGGAGGGGGGGCATAGAGAGTAGGTGGGGGCGGGGCATAGAGAGTAGGTGGGGGCGGGGGATAGAAAGTAGGTGGAGGGGGGGGGAGAGAACAAAAGACAGAGAGTGTGAGAGACATAAGAGACAAACAACCAAACATATGTTTGAAAAAACAAACACCATTCAAACAAGCGCCACAAACAAATACTGTGAATTCAACTGGCACAAGCAAGCGCGTATCTGATAGCGCCTGGCATGCTGTGTGCTGAGAGCTAGCGATGCCGCGATGTACGCAGGGAGATTTACATTTAAATGTATTCATTTAGCAGACGCTTTTATCCAAAGCGACTTCCAAGAGAGAGCTTTACAAAAGTGCATAGGTCACTGATCATAACAACGAGATATCCCCAACATTGCAGGTAGTCAAACATGAAGCATACATTGTGAAAAAAACTCAAATAAGTGCCAAAGAGAAGAATCATAAGAGCATGAAGTTAAACAAGTTACAATTAAACACGATTTAGACACGTACCTTGCTGACGTGCAGGCAGAAGGGCGGGTTGGCGATCATCTGGCTCAGGAAGTTGAGGTAGGCCGCCACCAGAGCCATGATGCCACAACGGATGAACATGGGCAGGTTCTCCTCATTGGCCAGCGACATGTCCTGAAACAAGCGTTGGCAAGGAACAGAAAGCAGTTTTGTCAAAGGGAGGATTTTAGTAGCAAGTCTTGTTTATATATTCAATAAACTAAAGTACAGCAAATTAAGATGATCTGTATAGAAGATTCTCAGAAGTCTCTGATTTACATTCTGTCATGATGCAAAATACTGAGACTACGAGCATGTTGGCGCTGATTTTCATCCCAAGTTTGACTTCAGAGGGTCACCCAGACAATAACCACACCCCCACGGTGGCAAATGATCCTGTAATGAAATCCTAAACATCCCTTCCCATGACCTCTCGTACCACCAGCAATGTTCGCACTCTGCAAAGCCCCTTACCTGGATACAGAAATGGTAAATCCTGCAGGATTATGTGGTTCAGGGTAGTGTGTGTGTGTGTGTGTGTGTGTGTGTGTGTGTGTGTGTGTGTGTGTGTGTGCGTATCTATATGTATGTGGCAGACAGAAAGCGTTTGTGTTTGTTTGTGTGTGTGTGTGTGATCGCTTAACTATTCTCAATCCAGTCCACTGACATTTAAAGTGGATAGGCTCTCAGCATGGTAGGCCAAACAAACGTGTGTGTGTGTGTGTGTGTGTGTATGTGTGTATGTGTGTATGTGTGTGTGTGTGTGTGTGACAACAGTGATCCTTCCGCTCCAAGTCTGGGAGAGGATGTTATTGTACCTGCATGTGGTTGGAATCATCTAATGGCTTTAAAGAGCTGGATTCTCACTGTGTATCCTCATGTTGTCAACACACACACACACACGCGTGCACACAGGAAGTGACATGCACTTTTATTCACTTCACACAGCAGACAGGCTTCCATCCATTTGATTTCTACCAGGGGATCATTTCGAAATTATATGTTGTATACATACATACAGTACACCTGTACGGTACATGAGCCAGGTTAGCGGTTACCCAACTGCCAAACCACTGAAAACAAACTGCCAAACTACTGACACAGTCACTAACACCCACCTCCCAAACAACCACCCCTACAGTGCAGCTCAGTTCAGGGCATGAGCAAAGAAGCTTTCCAGCTGTGGGGGGGATTTCAGGACAGGTGTGTGAGGTACCTGCAGAGCGATGGCCAGGCGAATGAGGTCCACCACCACATCCTCGTTAGCAAGCTCGATGGTCAACAAGGCCAGGGCCGTGAAGAGCAACTCGAAGCTCTTGTGGCCGTTGTCTTCCTCCTTGCAGCCCAGGTAGATGTGACGGTAGAGCTGCTGGCCGTGCTGGAGGAGAGAAGAGAGGGAGAGAGGGGGAGAGAGAGAGAGGGGGGGGTGGGGAGAGAGAGAGGGGGAGAGAGAGAGAGATGAGGGGGGTGGGGTGAGAGAGAGAGGGGGAGAGGGAGAGAGAGAGAGAGAGAGAGAGAGAGAGGGGGGGGGCAGAGGGAGAGGCAAGGGAGGATAGATGAACAAAGAATGTTAAAATATTATACACAGACTAAAACAATCCATAATAAATGGGGGGATCTGCCTTTATCTCTTCTTTGGTGAAAAAAAACATTGAGCCTATACATAAAGTTCTTGAGAGCGGGCAGAAGAGTGAGACAAGGGAGAAGAGAAATTGACAGGTGGAGAGAAAGGGAGAAAGAGAGAGAGCATATGGAAAAGAAGAGGGAGGTATCCATGTCTAGACAGGTGGTTATATATAGCTGCAGTCTAGATCTAAAGACATATATCTGGGATAAGAAAAGACAGGACGTACAACATCAAAAGTCGAGAGGAGAACTGCACCTAGATCAGCCCAACAGCTATAGCCTACGTAGCAACAGAACACCTGTATTCATACTGATGAAAAGCACTGGTTTTACTCAAAGTATACTTGTACAACCCAACCAGGGGATAAATACATAGACCTGTGTGAAATCAAAGAACCCTTTCGCCTTTAATGTCTCAAACACTTGCACCAAATTAACAGGTTTATGAATGCCATTGTGCTCCAGGAGGTAAAAGTCTCTTAATTATTATAATAATTTCCCCTCTAAGATTAGACTACACTTTGCATACACAGGCTGACCGAAAATGACATTAGACATGCAGTGAAAAGGTTAATCCCTTTAAGGGCTGAATCACCTGAAAATAACCAGCAGCCCCCTTAGGCTAAACCCGTCACTGATAGCCTCTGGTGGTCCGTTAGCGACTTAGCATTTCAAACGAGCTCATCGCAAACGACGAGGGACAATTGCCTTTGTCCCGTAGTCAAAACACTTGATGGGATGCCAAATGAAAAGTGAAGGTATTTCACATGCTGATGAGTTGCTTTCACTTATAATGAACGCAATTACGCTCCATTAATTATCCTTGACAGCGTCTGAGATAGCATGAATGCTAAGTGGCTAGGTGTATTCGCTAGCAGGGCTGTGCTTTATCTACGGTAGGCCAAACAGGGATGGTGGTAAATGTTAGTGCATTATGCTAAACAGCAGCGCGTATTCTGACAGAGGAAATGTATGCCCTTTGAGAGTCTTGACAGATGGGGGTAAATTGTAGCCTAAATGGTATGCACTGTTAGAATACCAAGTCTACGGGTGAGATGTGGATTGGAACTGTCACTCGGTTAAAATGTGGTTGTCAGTCCAGTCCAACATTAGAATGACTAGAGATATCTTTGTGTGTACAGTTTGTGTACAAGTCAACAATGCTAATTCATATTCACTCACAAACAAGGATTAAAATGTGCATCCCATTACAGATAATCACATGCACATAGCCATGTGTGTCTGTGATTACAATGCAGTGTGAATGGCAAATCAACCTTTCCCTGTGTATGTGAAAACCGTCATTTGTACTGTGCCTCATTTGCATAGTCGCACAGAGGTAAATATAGACATAAAACCGAACTCACACATGCCTCTGCATATTCAAAAAATGCATTCCGGTGTAGCCACAAACTGTCCCCAAAACAATATGACAATCCCTGCATTTAAAGTGTGTTCTCTTCAATGGTGTGTGTGATTAGGTAAATGCCTACAAGCATTGCTGGAATGATCTCTGGTAGAGTGAACAGCCTGCTGTTTTTGGGGGGGGTGAGTGTGTGGGCGAGGATGAGGGGCGTGGGGGGTGGGAGGGAGGCCGGGAGGGAGATGTCATCTCTCTAATATCCATCTCTCTGCTAATCTTCCAAGTTATCACCATGGAGACGAGGAGGAGAGATTTCATTGGTGTCTACCTCAGTGCCGACGGATAATGTGAAATATCCTTGAATCTAAGACACCATTTCCACTTTTTTCAAGGTGTGTCTTTTTCCTTCAGTATTTCTGGGCATTAAAAATAACTGCTTTTAAATTTTCACCTTCTTACTCAAGATGCCATGCTGTAGACTTCTTGTTAAATCTACTGTATCTGAGCTTTGTTTATGGTTGAGTTAATTAAGGGATACATTTCACATTTACATTTAGCAGACGCTCTTATCCAGAGCGACTTAGTCAGTATAGGGACATTCCCCTGAGGCAAGTAGGGTGAAGTGCCTTGCCCAAGGACACAAGGTCATTTGGCACGGACTGGAATCGAACCAAAAAACCTTCTGATTAATAGCCCGACTCCCTAACCGCTCAGCCATCTGACTACATTTGACACTCTGAAACATCAGGCCATAGACTGCTTCTGGGGCATTCCTGATTAACGGCTCGTTAAGTTGCACTGAACATGTACCTTTTTCATGAAGCCAACGTCTTGTTTGGATATCTTCTCCCTCTTGATCTTCAGGGCCGCCACGTTAGGAATGATCCTGAACAGAACACAGAACACAGGAGAGAGGGATGGGTGAGGATGGAGGTGTGGGTGAGGGAGGTGAGGATGGAGGTGAGAGTGAGGGAGGATGAGGATGGAGGTAAGAGTGAGGGAGGATGAGGATGGAGGTGAGAGTGAGGGAGGATGAGGATGGAGGTGGAGGATGAGGACGGAGGTGAGAGTGAGGGAGGATGAGGATGGAGGTGAGAGAGAGGATGTAGGTGGGGGAGGTGAGGATGGAGGTGAGAGAGAGGATGTAGGTGGGGGAGGTGAGGATGGAGGTGAGAGTGAGGGAGGATGAGGATGGAGGTAAGAGTGGGGGAGGATGAGGATGGAGGTGAGAGTGAGGGAGGATGAGGATGGAGGTGAGGATGAGGACGGAGGTGAGAGTGAGGGAGGATGAGGATGGAGGTGAGAGAGAGGATGTAGGTGGGGGAGGTGAGGATGGAGGTGAGAGTGAGGGAGGATGAGGATGGAGGTAAGAGTGAGGGAGGATGAGGATGGAGGTGAGAGTGAGGGAGGATGAGGATGGAGGTGAGGATGAGGACGGAGGTGAGAGTGAGGGAGGATGAGGATGGAGGTGAGAGAGAGGATGTAGGTGGGGGAGGTGAGAGAGAGGATGTAGGTGGGGGAGGTGAGGGTGGAGGTGAGAGTGAGGGAATATGAGGATGGAGGTGAGGATGAGGATGGAGGTGAGAGTGAGGGAGGATGAGGATGGAGGTGAGAGTGAGGGAGGATGAGGATGGAGGTGAGAGTGAGGGAGGATGAGGATGGAGGTGAGGATGAGGGTGGAGGTGAGGATGAGGATGGAGGTGAGAGTGAGGGAGGATGAGGGCTGTGGGATTGGAGGTCCCTTCTCTCCGCGGTGGCAGAGGGCGGCCAGCCACCAGCTGTTACCTGATGCCCCTCAGCTTGGCGCGGTTGTCGTGGCGATCGATGATGTTGTGCAGGATCTCGAGCACCAGCTGGCGTAGCTCGCTGTCCTCCATCAGGGAGATGGAGAAGAGGGGGTCCAGGAAGGGAGAGGGGAGGGCGGCCGCCATGGTCTTGGACTTGAAGCCAGAGGTCACCTGAGGTAACACAAGCAAGAGGTGGGAAAGGTCAAGGTCAGGCTAATGAGTTAATTAACCCGCCTCATTGGAGCTGCGACTGTGACTCAGTCTGGGGACTGTGACTCGTGTCTGGAGACTGTGACTCGTGTCTGGAGACTGACTCGTGTCTGGAGACTGTGACTCGGTCTGGAGACTGACTGTCTGGAGACTGACTCGTGTCTGGAGACTGTGACTCTGTCTGGAGACTGTGACTCTGTCTGGAGACTGTGACTCTGTCTGAAGACTGTGACTCTGTCTGAAGACTGTGACTCGTGTCTGGAGACTGTGACTCGTGTCTGGAGACTGTGACTCGTGTCTGGAGACTGTGACTGTCTGGAGACTGTGACTCTGTGTGGAGACTGTGACTCTGTGTGGAGACTGTGACTCGGTCTGGAGACTGTGACTCGTTCTGGAGACTGTGACTCGTTCTGGAGACTGTGACTCGTTCTGGAGACTGTGACTCTGTGTGGAGACTGTGACTCTGTGTGGAGACTGTGACTCGGTCTGGAGACCGTGACTCGGTCTGGAGACTGTGACTCGGTCTGGAGACTGTGACTCGGTCTGGAGACTGTGACTCTGTCTGGAGACTGTGACTCGTGTCTGGAGACAGTGACTGTGTCTGGAGACTGTGACTCGGTCTGGAGACTGACTATAAATATATATATATGTAAAAAAAAGAAGAAGAAAAGAAATCAGTGGCAGAAAGAGATGAGAGGACAGGTGTTAATGCATCGTCACCAGGCGCCAGACAGCAGAGCGACAAGTTCAATATCGTTCAGTGTGAAACAGTGATGTGCTGGGCGGATCCAGCCAGGCGGTCCATCCTGGATAGGAGGCCCGCTGAGATGGGCTTCACTTCTGTCACTTCACTGGCAGGTGAACGTGATGAGATTATAAAAATGCTTATTTTTAACCCGAATCCTCCTTCCTACTGCTGCGGGGGAACGAGCCACCTGTCAGAGCGGGAGGAGCTCCCCTACTGCACATGATGAGCTGACAAGGACAGTGTGTGTGTGTGTGTCTGTGTGTGTGTGTGTGTGTGTGTGTGTGTGTGTGTGTGTGTGTGCGTGTGTGTAGGTGAAAAGATAGGTGGGGTGGAGTAACGGTATAAAACAACAAGCACAATGTTCAGCTCTGGAAAGAACTTCGAGACCACTGCACCTTTTTCTTTCATTTTTTTAAGTTGAGAAGGACGATTTTGAGTGAGGAACAGAAGGGTAACATTTAAGAGGCCACTGCGAATGTTACCCTTCTGTTACTCACTCAGAATTGTCCTTCTCAACTTTACAAAAAAATGACAGAAAAAGGTGCAGTGGTCTCTCCATTTTTTCCGGAGCTGTATGGATGTGAGCTGTATGGATGTACATCTAGTTAAAGTTTATGCCGACACTAGGTCTTGTGAGCTCCTGCTACAAGGAAGTAAATATAATGAATGTTTAAGCCTTCCCAAACGACTGCCCCCGGTCCTCACACACACACACACACACACACTGCAATCTGCCTTCCTACATGATCCATAGCCCCTGACCCTGTAGGGACCCCCCCCCCACACACACACACGTCTGGTGTTTGTGCCGACTCCCTTATTGGCACCAACTAACAACACAACAGTCTTCCCAGGCTCCATCTGTGACTACATGGTGTTATAAATACTTTAACCTTTCTCAGCCTGCTCTCTCCTCCTGGTGCGCATGGAACAGGAAGTGTGTGTCTGTCTGTGTGTGTGTGTGCGTGTGTGTGTGTGTGTGCGTGTGTCTGTGTGTGTCTGTGTGCGTGTGTGTGTGTGTGTGTCTGTGTGTGTCTGTGTGCGTGTGTGTGTGTGTGACCACAGTCACAGCAGATGCTCAGTGAGGAAGAAGAGACTTGTCTATACTCAGTGCGTACAGTATGTGGATGAGTGTGTGTCTGTGTGTGTGAGGATGTGTCAGGATGTTTGTGTGTGTGTGTGTGTGTGTTGCTGCAGGGTGTTTACTTTTCTTATTCTCGAGTGACTGACTGAGGGAGTGATACAAATATATATATATATATATGCAGAGAGAGAGAGAGAGAGAGAGAGAGAGAGAGAGAGAGGAAGAGACAGGGAGAGAGAGACGGTGAGACGGACAGAGAGAGAGAGAGACAGGGAGAGTGAGTCTGTGTGTGTGTGTGTGTGTGGGGGGGGGGTGTCTGTGTGTGTGTATGTGTGGGGGGGGTGTCTCATCATTATGATATAAACTAGAATAAATCTGGTAGCAATACAACAAATCTGATGTGAACAATTAGCAGCATGGTCTGGTAGTATAGGACTAACACACACATATCGAACTCATTTGGACAGGCCAGATGAATGGATCCATCTGTTTACATTCAGCTGGACTGACACTATTAATTGAGCACTCTGTTGGGAAGCTTGTGGGTGGGACTGTGCTTATTGGCAGACAGAACTAATGGATAAATGATGAAGGCAGACAGAGGGAGACACAGACTCACCATGATGAGAGAGCTCAAAAGCATGGCCTGGATACGCTTGGTGCCCTGGTGCCTGAGAGGAATATAAACAAGAGCTGAGACAGGAATTCATTAGCCAATGGGTAAGGGTGAGGGGGTGGGGCCGGAGAGAGAGGTAGAGAGAGATAGAAAGTGAATAAAGGGGGGACTAAAAATGTAGAGGGAAAACATCACCCCCGGCAACAAAATCCCCCACCATACATTTGCACATACAAGGACCGGACATGCTAAAGCTGAAGCCTATAGCTACGTTGAATCATTTCTTCTTCCTTGTTTGCCCATATGTAAATCCCTTTAAATCCCTCTGAATCCCATGAATATGCATGACATGTGCTGACTGTATGAGAGGCTGGCTGAATGACTGATGGATCGCTGGCATCCCTGATCCCCACTATCGCACGCAAGGTCCAGGCCAGAATGTGTTCCAGGCCATCGCATTCATGATGGCTCAACACTCGTAGCCCCCATCGATGAACGGTCCCTCCCCCGGGCTATATTTAAACCCAATGCGGTCCCAGAGAGAAGGATCTGAAGTGCGACTACGGCAGACTCGTTGGCGGGTCTGAGCGGTTTGAAGTGTTTGGACAGCGTCTCGCTCGCTGGTCCTCCGCCCCTCAGCGCCAGCTGCAACACTAGATGAACCAGTGAAGCTAATGTCTCTCCTCCAGCACTTAACCAGGGAGAAAGGGGATAGGAGGAGGGGGAGGAGAGGAGAAGAGGAGAGGAGAGAGGAGAGGGGGGAGAGGAGAGGGGGGTGAGAGGATGAGGGGGAGGAGAGGAGAGGATGGAGAGGAGAGGGGAGAGAGGGGGAGGAGAGGAGAGGGGAGGAGAGGGGAGGGGAGAGGAGAGGAGAAGAGAGGGGAGGATGGAGAAAAAAGGATGAGAGGGGAGGAGAGGGAAGAGGGCGAGGAGAGGATGGAGAGGAGAGGGGAGGGGGAGAAGAGAGAGGGAGGAGAGGAGAAGAGAGGAGAGAGGGGAGGAGAGGAAAGAGAGGGGGAGGAGAGGATGGGAGAGGAGAGGGAGGAGAGAGGGGAGGAGAGGAGAGGGATGGAGAGGAGAGAGGAGAGGATGGAGAGGAGAGGGGAGGGGGAGAGAGGAGAAGAGAGGGGAGGATGGAGAAGAAAGGAGAGGAGGGGAGGAGAGGGAAGAGAGGGGAGGAGAGGATGGAGAGGAGAGGGGAGGGGGAGAAGAGAGGGGAGGAGAGGAGAAAGAGAGGAGAGAGGAGAGAGGGGAGGGGGAGGAGAGGGAAGAGAGGGGAGGAGAGGATGGAGAGGAGAGGGAGGGGAGGAGGAGAGGGAAGGAGAGGGGAGGATGACGAGAGGAGAGGGGGAGGAGAGAGGATGGGAGAGGAGAGGGGAGGGGAAAGGAGAAGAGAAGAGAGGGAAGGATGGAGAAGAAAGGAGAGAGGGGAGGAGAGGATGGAGAGGAGAGGGAAGAGGGGAGGAGAGGATGGAGAGGAGAGGGAAGAGGGGAGGAGAGGATGGAGAGGAGGAAGAGGAGAGGGGAGAGGAGAAGAGAGGGGAGGGAGGAGAGAGGAGAGGGGAGGGTGGCAGTAGCATTATGTGGTTCTTTGATTGGGATTATCTGAGTTGTACTCTAGAGGCCTTCAGGATTAGACGGGGAAGAAACACACACACACACACACAGCCACACACACAGCCACACACACACACAGCCCTTTTAGCAACCCTGGAACCAAACTCAGTTTGGGCTGTGGGAGGGAGAGGACACTGTTTTACAAAGCTTAACAGACAGTTCACTTTGGTGGGGGACAACCATGAGAGAGAGGAATGACTGTCTGACTACAAGAGGCCTAGACGAGGGATTCCCCAAGGGTGTGTGATTGGGGTGTGTGTGTGTGTGTGTGTGTGTGTGGGTGTGTGGCCAGGGGAAGGCTCTGGCCCAGGAGCAAGAGGGAGAGTTCACCAGAGGACAGGAAACTACTTGTTTAAGTGGGAAATGAAAAAGAAGCAAACTGTATTGCAGCAAGTGCATTACAATGGTGAACATTTTCCACTGGCTCTCTCCACGTGAAGCTAGCTAGCCGAGGGGAGAGGGGAGAGGAGAGGGGAGAGGGGAGAGGGGAGAGAGGCTCACCCGATCTTGACCGTGTCCAGGGTGTGGCAGGGGGTGCCGTAGACGGGCACCTTGCCCATGATGAACATCATCACCTCTGCCCGCTGGTAGTCTGGTAGGTTACCACCAAAGAAGCCTGGGGATACAGACAGAGAGAGAGAGAGTAAGAGGGAGAGGAAGAGAGAGAGGAAGAGAGAGAGGTAAGAGAGAGTAAGAGTGAGATAGAGAGTAAGAGAGAGAGAGTAAGAGACAGAGTAAGAGAGAGAGATAGACAGAGTAAGAGAGAGAGAGAGAGAGGAAGAGTAAGAGAGAGAGATAGATAGAGAGAGTAAGAGTGAGATAGAGAGTAAGAGAGAGAGAGTAAGAGACAGAGTAAGAGAGGAGAGAGTAAGAGACAGAGTAAGAGAGAGAGAGATAGACAGAGTAAGAGGAGAGAGAGAGAGAGGGAAGAGTAAGAGAGAGAGATAGATAGAGAGAGTAAGAGGGAGATAGAGAAAGAGAGAGAGAGAGAGTAAGAGAGAGGAGGTAGACAGAGTAAGAGAGAGAGGAGAGAGAGGAAGAGTAAGAGAGAGAGATAGAGAGAGTAAGAGGGAGAGATAGAGATAGTAAGAGGGAGATAGAGAAAGAGAGAGAGAGTAAGAGAGAGAGATAGACAGAGTAAGAGAGAGAGAGAGAGTAAGACAGTGAGAGACGGTTGACAAGGTTGTTCCTCGTGAGGCGTGATTGGCCCGTGGCTGGAGAAATGACCGATGGTCTGGATGATGGCGTTCTGGACGATGCGCTCCTCGTGCTCCTTGGGGCGGCCGCCGGACGAGTTGCTGACGGCAGAGCTGCGTCTGGACGTCTCTCCCAGCTCAAAGTCCACGCTCATCCTCAGGTGCTTCAGCAGGGTGTTGAAACACCTCCAGCACCGTGGGGCTGCACACGCACACACGCAGACAGACAGAGACGCAGACACAGGGGACAAAGACAGACACACACAGAGACAGACACACACAGAGACAGACACATACAGAGACAGACACATACAGAGACAGACACATACAGAGACAGACACACACACACAGAGACCATAAACATCCATCTTCTTAAGTGTTGTGGGAAATGACAGTGGTAATTACGGAGCACGATGAGCTGCAGGGCTGAGGGAATACTTATCACGTGGAAAGTCATGCCACTTCTCATGACTTTCACAAGAAGATAGCAGCTACACTTGTCCATGCCGCAGACTCTGTCCCTCTGTCTACGTCTCTGTCTGCAGCAGACGTCCCTCTGTCTACGTCTTTCTGCAGCAGACGTCCCTCTGTCTACGCAGGGCTAAAACACCACGTCACAGAATGTAACACCTGGAAATAGCGCTCCAAAGCAATATCTCCAGGTCGGTCTGTCCCTGAGATTCAACAGCTGACTCATCTTATGACTGCTTCTCAGTCCAGTATTCAAGCCTTCCTCCAGGAGAAAGTTCTTTTTGCAAAGCTTGACCCGACGTCTGAAGTGGTTTCTGTCTGAATGTTCATGCTGTGTCACTCTGCTCACACCTCGTAAAGTCATGTTTCTTGTACGTATCCCAGAGTTCAACTACAGTTCAGGACAGTTATTTCGAAAGCCTGATGTACATACACATTTACATAGTTAGAATGTAAACCTACGCATTTGTCTTTGTATAATCACGCACACAAAAAACGATCTACTCTAAACCGTCACCACAGAATAACAAGACAACAAATCGAAACTAAAGTGGAAAGAAAAAAACAACACAACAGAAACTAAAACTACAAGTTCTCTGGAGGAGGAGGAAGGTTTCCACTCTGCTAAGGGACTTCCTAAGACACCGAAACATACCCAACCAAAGAGTCGGTGGACAAATGGGTTCAGGTTCAAAGAGTTCAGAGGTGTTTCGTCTCTGTTGATCTGTTGATCTCCCTGCCGGGAGAGCGTTTAACGTAAGAGACCAGAGGGAGGAGAACGCAGGGGAGGAGGAGAGTGTTGAGAACTCAGAAACACTCAGAAAGGCACTCAGAAACACACTCAGAAACACATCCAGAAACACTCAGAAAACACACTCAGAAAACACACTCAAACACTCAGAAACACTCAGAAACACACTCAGAAACACACTCAAAACACACTCAAACATACTCAAACACACTCAAACACACTCAAAACACACTCAAACACACTCAACGAAACACACTCAAACACTCAGAAACACTCAGAAACACTCAGAAACACTCAGAAACACACTCAGAAACACACTCCACTAAAGCGGGAGTAAGGCATGTTAAACACTGAAGCGATGAAGACGATGCAGACTGTGAACTGTGGCCTCACGTACAGACATGGAGCCTTGACCTTCCCATCACATCCAGAACAGGCGAGATCAGGATACACACACATACACACGCTGAACACAACACAATGCACTGCATCGATCCTTTCAGGCCGACACTAACAGCCTCTCATGTAACCGAGCCACTGAAGGAGGTGTAAACAAAACAAATCCTCCACTCTCCCTCCCGCACCACCCCTCCCTCCACCTGCTCCCTCCCTCCACCTCTCCTCCCTCCACCTCCCCCCCCCTCCCTCCCTCCACCTCCCCTCTCCTCCCCTCCCTCCGTGGTGGAGGTCAACAGGCGGACGGGACTCACCCACGGAACCTTTGGCTGCTATGGCGACCGTTTCCAGGAGGACCTGCACGATGCCGGCACGGACGCGAGGGGTGTTCTTGTTGTGAGCGTCCAGGTGACCCAGGACCTGCTGGATGACATGGTGGGAGTGCTGGGCCTGAGGGGGCGGGGCCAGAGGAGGAAGTAGATTGCCAGAGGAGGAAGTAGATTAGGGGGGCGGGGCCAGAGGAGGAAGTAGATTAGGGGGCGGGGTTAGAGGAGGAAGTATCCAAAGGAAATCAACAAAAACACATCTGAAACAAACAGCTGGGATCTGAACACTTCCTGTTTCACCTAAAATACTATCCAAGGCTACAGAACACCCATTACAACGTGAACTCGCTGCATGATCAGAACAGGATGATGTTCGACACTTATTTCGAGCAGTCAACTTGCAGATACACACAAGAAAACCTAGACAGATTAAGCCCAAGGCCCTAATCGCACATGCGTGCGCACACACACACACACACACACACACTCAGACACTCAGACACACACACACACACACTCAGACACACACACACACAGACACACACACACACACTCCCATACAGAGATAAGCCTCATCGATTGTGTCCTATCTCTCAGAGCCACCTCGGGCCACCCAGGGAATCCAGACCGACTGGCCCATTAAAAGAACAACAATGAGAAGAAAGGAGGAGCTGGAGACGTCTGGGGAGGATGGAGTGATGGATGGAGTGATGGATTGATGAAGGGAGGGTGTGATGGAGGGATGGATGGAGTGATGGATTGATGGAGGGGGGGTGGAGAGAGGGAAGGAGAGATGTTATGTTATGCCAGGTTGCTTTGCGATGTCTTGTCCCAAGAATTTCAGTGCCCAGTCTGACCCTGTGTTGTTCTGTGCATCTGACAATAAAAGACTTGAACTTGAAGAGGGAACGAAGAGAGCGAGGGAAGGAGGAAGAGTAGAGAAAGGGAGGGAGGAGGGCTGGGGATGCCTGTGTGTGTGTGTTTGCTAGGGTGAAAGACAATGAGAACGTTTGCTAGTTTTTCTCTTTGTTAGGAATGCAATACCAGTCGGTATACGTCTGTTAGCAAACATCTGTGTGTGTGTGTGAGAGATAGCCTAGGATAAAGATAGTGGTGCAAAGTGTGCATGTGTATCAATGGAATGCGAGTCCCACTCCGGGTATACAGTATGTCTATCTATCTGTGTGTGTGTGGTGTGTGTGTGAGATACTGCAGAGAGAATATCATCCCAGGGGCCCAGAGTTGAGTTCAAAGGAACATGAGTCACAGCTGCTCCCACACACTGCCACTCTCCACCAGCTTTCTTTTCACACTAGTTCTCTCCTTCTCCCTATCCCCCCCCCTATCCCCCCCATCTCCTCAACTTCTCTCCTTGCATGTTTTTCCTACTTCTTCCCTGACTTTCAGGGTTCCCTCCATGCCATTTAGAGACCTATCCCGCAAAATACATTTAAGGGGACTTTTCGCACTTATCGTTTGACCCACTCGCTGTCAAACCTTTCCCTGTGTCCTTCAAATGAAAGTTCAACCAGAGCGCTCTCCCCGTATTTTAACGGCACAGTACAGACTAGGAGGCTGAGATGAAAAGAAGTGAATGCGACTGAACCCTCAACTTCTGTATTGGCTTGGAGGAATAATATCCTGCTGGGCTGTTTCAAAGATGCTCTGTCTGGACACAGGGTCCAGACCCACCCTGTAGCTGTGCTGGGACTGGACACACCACCCTGTAGCTGTGCTGGGACTGGACACACCACCCTCTGGCTGTGCTGGGACTGGACACACCACCCTCTGGCTGTGCTGGGACTGGACCCACCACCCCTGTAGCTGTGCTGGGACTGGACACACCACCCTCTGGCTGTGCTGGGACTGGACACACCACCCTCTGGCTGTGCTGGGACTGGACCCACCACCCTGTAGCTGTGCTGGGACTGGACCCACCACCCTCTAGCTGTGCGGGGACTGGACCCACCACCCTCTGGCTGTGCTGGGACTGGACCCACCACCCTGTAGCTGTACTGGGACTGGACCCACCACCCTCTAGCTGTGCTGGGACTGGACACACCTGGATGGAGTACATGATGATCCGGAAGCAGGAGACGGCAAACTCGTTGGGGTCCCACAAGCGGTGGTTGTCGAGGTGCCTAGGGACGGGAGAAGAGATGAGGGTTAGGAGCAGGGACAGTACTGACCTCCAGGATCAGGGGTCAGGGGATTTCTCTCTAGTTCTATCTGCTGTTGCAGCGTCCAGGAGCTGGGAGATAACAACATGTCTGCTCTTGTCTGGAGTCTCATGTTTTTCCTCATGTTGGCATGACGCTGACTTGGCACAAAGTAGGGCTGGTAGATGGACAACAACCAGGTGATTTAAACAACACTTCCATAAAAGGATATTAACAAAGCGCTAAATAGCAATAAAAGGACAGTTGGTGCTTTCATACGGTGGTGACAGACAGGACATGACACGGGCGCCGTAGGAAGTGTGTGTGAAGCAGTGCCCACTCATGGCTGGGATGTGTCTGTGTCTGACTACAGCTTCCAGTCAGCACTGCAGGCTGCACAGTGAAAATAGCTTCCTTTGTGTTGTAACTGTGGAGAGCAGCAACACAGCCACGGTGAAACGGGGAGCAGCTTTTGCCATGAATAGACCTTCAAACACAAGGACCCACACACACCCCTAACATCCCTATCACCCTCACCCCACCCTCCCTCTCACCCTGACCCTCCCTCTCACCCTCACCCTCCCCCTCCCTCTCACCCCCACCCTCCCTCTCATCCCCACCCTCCCTCTCACACCTCCACCCTCCCTCTCACTCCACCCTCCCTCTCACCCTGACCCTCCCTCTCACCCCACCCTCCCTCTCACCCCACCCTCCCTCTCACCCTACCCTCCCTCTCACCCCACCCTCCCTCTCACCCTCACCATCCCTCTCACCCCACCCTCCCTCTCACCCTCACCCTCCCTCTCACCCCACCCTCCCTCTCACACTCTCCCCCACCCTCACCCTGGAGCGGTGACAAGGCCAGTTCCTCAGAGGTCCGGGCCAATCCCTTGTATTAGCACTTCACAGTGGAGCGTCCTTCCCCCTCCCCTCCCCGTCTCCCACTCTCCCTCCTCTTTTGATTAGTGCCGGAGAAAGGGCCCCCCTTTCATGCCAGTCTACCTTTGACGTCCCAAGAACCCACAAGGCCAGATAAAAGAGCCAATCCCATTACGCCGTGGTGGAGGGAGAACACAGGGAGAAAGAGAGGGAGAGGGATGGAGAGAGGGATGGAGAGGGATGGAGAGAGAGAGAGAGAGGGATGGAGAGAGAGAAAGGGATGGAGAGAGGGATGGATAGAGAGAGAGAGAGGGATGGAGAGAGGGATGGATAGAGAGAGAGGGATGGAGAGAGGGATGGATAGAGAGAGAGAGAGGGATGGAGAGAGGGATGGATAGAGAGAGAGGGATGGATAGAGAGAGAGAGAGGGATGGAGAGAGAGAGAGAGAGAGAGAGAGGGATGGAGAGAGAGAGAGAGAGAGAGAATGTGTGTCTGCTTGTGTGTGTGAAAGAGAGAGAGAGGGTGAATATGTGTCTGCTTGTGTGTGTGAAAGAGAGAGAGAGAGAGAGGTTAGAGAAAGAGAAAGAGAGAGAGAGAGAGAGGGTTAGAGAAAGAGAGAGAGAGAAAATAAACAACAGAACAGAGTGCATCTGGAAGGCAGACAGCCAGTGGTAGAACTAATGAAGAGGGAGAGGAAATGGGGTTGGCCCATCAAAAGGACTCCACTGGCTTTGGTTTTCCTTTTATTTGGTGTTAGAGATGTTAAAAAGAGAAGAGAGGAGAGAGAGCGAGCGATGAAAGGGCCCAGGAGAAAACAGGTTTCCGTCAGAGAGGGTCGTGAGACAGATGAAGGGATGTTTGGAAACTAAAAATGCTCAGATACAACGTCGTAAGTGTTCCTCCTACGTGGAGGAAAAGTGCTGGAAGGTTTGTGCTCTGCCTCTGATAAACCCTGACTCTGACTCCTGCCTCCAGCTCCTGCCTCCAGCTCCTGCCTCCAGCTCCTGCCTCCAGCTCCTGCCTCCCTCGGCTAAACGAGGCAGACGACATCATCGATCCCTCTCTGAGATGTACTGCTGGGAAGCTTCAGGGCCTCATATCCACTCCCACGCTGAAGGCTGGACCCCGTTCAATCTCAGACGTACACCCACTAGCATGCTCACCTCACACACACACACTCTCACCTCACACACACCTCACACACACGCTCACCTCACACACACACACACACACACACACACACACCACACACACACACACCACACACGCTCACCTCACACACACACACACACACACACGCGCTCACCTCACACACGCACACACACACTCACCTCACAAACACATCTTCGCTCAACAGTGGGTTTGAAGGGCAGCTGATTCATAAAAGAGATCTATAACTTCTCAAAGCGCGCCACACACACACACACAATCACATGTATCCAAACACCCACACTAGCACACACACACACACACGAGTCAATCAACGCGACATGGGGGCCATTGGCCTTCCCGCGCTGTGTCACCTGTCAAAAGCACAGCGGTGGCCATCAGTCACTTCTGTCGGATCCTATTCAATATATGTGTACGCTGATGCTATGGGCCAACACTAGCTCTATACAGGAAGTGATGCGGGAGATCAACACTAGGATTCCTTCACGACCAAACAAACAGCACCACTCACAATAGGTTTATTCACCAGACGGGGGAGAAACTGAAGTGGTCGATGTTAGACGCTGTGCGTACGTTGTTCACTTAGCTGACGCATTCTTCTGAATCTCTATACAGGAAGTGATGCGGGAGATCAAGGATCTGAGTGCATAGTGTCTCGGTGGTCAGACTTAAAGAGTGCTCTTATCCAGAGCGACTTACAGTAAGTACAGGGACATAAATTGTGGATTTTCTAGAGTAGCAACCAAGTGTTTTATAAGAGGAAAAAGTATTTCATCATTGCCTCTAAAAGAATGTGTACTGGTTTCATACTGGAGGAAGAACTGGAGTCTTTCCATGTTTCTCCACTTTCTGCTCCTTCTCTCTCTTCCTCTCTCATTCCCTCCCCATCTCAAACTCACTCCTCTCTTAAAGCAAGCCTACTACCCTCCAGACAGAAAAAACAAGAGAGGGGAGATAGAGATAGAGATGGAATGAGAGAGGGGGGGAGAGAGAGAGATGGAATCAGATAGGGGAAAGAGAGAGAGACAAAGAGAGATGGAGAAAGGGAGGGATAGAGAGGCTCTGTGAATTATAATAGCACCTACTGTCGCCATGGTGACGTCAATCCAACCCCAGCCCACTCCCTCTTCCCTTCCTACCCCCCCCCCTCTATCCCTCTCCCCTTCCACCCCTCCCCCCGTTAACCCCCAATCCCATCTATTTTTAGAGCAGCCTCGAAGACGCTTTTCTCTCTCTCCTCCTCTTCTCTCTCCTCCTCTTCTCTCTCCTTCTGTTTGTCCTCCTCCTCTTCTCTCTCCTCCTTTTCTCTCTCCTCCTCTTCTCCCTCCTCCTCTTCTCCCTCCTCCTCTTCTCTCTCCTCCTCTTCTCCCTCCTCCTCTTCTCTCCCCCCTGTATCTGTGGAGTAGACGACCTGCGAGCCTGAGAGCCATAGCAGGGCTGTGTTCCAGGGCTCATTAACTACCCCACCTCACCATTAACTACCCCACCTCCCCTCCCCTGGCTGTGGGCAGACACACTACCCCACCTCCCCTCCCCTGGCTGTGGGCACAGACACACTCACAGCACAACGTCACAAGGTGCAGGCTATTAGAAGTAGCATCATCACGGAAGTTCAATAAAACCAACAGCCGTGTTCTCTTGGTAATGCAAACAGAGACGTCTCCCTTCCCCAAATCCCAGTGTTTGTTTCTGCGCTAACGGGCTGCAGTAGCGCATGACAGCCAGCAGGTGGCACAGGCTTCTCCTTAAGCAGCCTTGAGAGCAGGTTGTTGGTCAAGGGAAGTTAAAAGGGGCTAGAAAGGTGGCCAATTTCCATAGACACACAGTAGGTTTTTAAGCGTGTGTGTGTGGCTGTGTTTGTGTGTGGGTGTGTGTGTGTGTGTGTGTGTGTGTGTGTGTGTCTGTGTGGGGCTGTGTGTGTGTGTGTGGCTGTGTGTGTGTTGGTGTGTGTGTGTGTGTGTGTGTGGCTGTGTGTGTGTGTGTGTGGCTGTGTGTGTGTTGGTGTGTGTGTGTGTGTGTGGCTGTGTGTGTGTGTGTGTGTGTGGCTGTGTGTGTGCGCATCTCTGTGCTCCAGCTCTGTCTCAGCATGTACAGTACATGTTGCTCTAGGACAAAGTGTGTGTGTGTGAAAGTGTGTGTGTGTGTGTTTGCGGGCGAGTGTGTGGTTGCTTGTGCGTGTGTGGGCGGGTGCACGCTTTTGGCACCGGCGCCATAGCCGAGTCGTGTTGGCGGGCGTCCCGCTTCCAGCTCGACCTGACATCAGAGCCCACACCACAGGAGCCAGGAGAGGCCTGATTGGACGAGAGAGCAGAGGGACCCTCAGCTGGGAGGAACCAATCCATGACTCCCCGTGTCACAGGCCACACGGTGCCACTCTAAACATGCCTCCACCCCTCCATCCCCTCTTCCTTTCCAGTCATCTGAAATGACTTATGACTCGTACAAGCTGCGCTGGCTATCACAGATTCCCTCCAGGAGGGCAGACAGGAAGGTTGCAAGTTGGTCGCCATGTGAACACAGTCACAGATCCCCGGGGAGGCGTGACCCCCACGTGACCCCCCCGTGACCCCCTGTGACCCCTAACACACGGACCCAGGGAAAGCCAGCTTGGCTCAGCCTGTAGGTTCAGCTGCTCTCCAGTAAATACACGACCCAGAGGACCTCTGTCTTCCTGCCTCGACAACAACACAAAACACCACCGAGCCAGCAGTCCTTCACGAGTTATTACAGGGATAACTGCATGAATGCCCTATCAAATTTAAGTGCTAAAATATTAGTTATGACCACTGCATCCATGGCAGTAAGAATATTTACCTTGATAAGATTTCTTAATTTAAATAAACAACACATTATTGCGTTGAAAGGAGCCAGCTGAGATGGTTCGGGCATCTGGTAAGGATGCCCCCAGGGCGCCTCCCTAGGGAGGTGTTTCAGGAGCGTCCAGCTGGAAGGAGGCCTCGGGGAAGACCCAGGACTAGGTGGAGAGATTATATCTCCACGCTGGCCTGGGAACGCCTCGGGATCCCCCAGTCAGAGCTGGTTGATGTGGCCCGGGAAAGAGAAGTTTGGGGTTCCCTGCTCAAGCTGCTGCCCCCGCGACCCGACTCCGGATAAGCGGTTGAAGATGATGATGATGAACACATTATTCATTATAATGTACTAAGTCACTAGATGAAACATTTACACTAGAAAACCATTCCAACTAGATTTTCAAATCTAAAAACAAGATTCTCACACTCGGTTACATTCAGACGTTTTGCCACGTGTAGGCTACAGTAAGTGAATTAAATGTATTCTTCTTCAGTTGCTAAACTTATGACTTTAACCCGCGACATTCACCCCCATTCCCACCCCTGAAATATGCAACATTCAAACCCCAACTTCAAACATTTTAAAGATTCCTTTTAGCAGTCATTAGAAAACATCACACACACACACACACACACTTGCACACCCCACTCAAGTTCTTCTGAACATCAAATACAGGCCAAAGAGGGATGCAGGATATTCTAAACTTCAGAAGGCATGGTTAGCATTAAGTAGCCTCGTAATTACACAGAACATCAGTCTTTTTAGATATTTCCTTCCCCTTGGAGAGGGAGGGAGAGAGAGAGAGAGAGAGAGAGAGAGAGAGAGAGAGAGAGAGAGAGAGGGAGAGATAGAGAGAGAGAGAGGGTAAGGGAAGACAGCGATGAGCGAGGCCTGTTTGAATGAAAAGATCGCCTTAATTGGCAAAAAGACGTCTGAAAGTGTGATGAAGACATCTAATTAAAAGAAGGGCCTTGGCTTTCTGGGTTCAGCAGCGATTAGCTTCCCCTGCGACTGCTGGTTCACAAAAGAGTGGAAAGCGCTAATGGGCTAGCCGTATGGCGCTAGGGTCAAAGGTCGTCTTTTCAGAATAAGGGCGTATAAACACTGAGCTTTAATCGGATTAACTACAGTGGAGAGATATGAGAGAAAATGATGAAATATGCTGCTTTATTTTCTCTTCTTCATCATTTGGCCAGATGTCAAGTATCCAAAGTAGAATGTAACTGATGGCTAATGACACAATATTAAGTGGAACACTTAATAGTTTATTTATGAATGGAGCTTGAATGTATCAACATATAGAGAATAAGGGTCCAATCTAACAGTATAAGTAGCAGGGCACTGCTGCTATGGCAATGGGAAGTATTTAAAGCATTAGGAACAACTGCCTACAACAGATCCAATTATTTGCTATCCCTAACACAGTGACAGCCAACTGTAGGGGGGTAAAATATGGTCGAAAGAACCAAAACGATTTCCCCTATGGTTTAAAGGAAGATGGCTGAAGTGTATTAGCATGAACCAAATAATGCCAATACAAATATAAAGTATAGTTATTTGACTCTATGGGTTAAATCAGAGCAAGAATGGTCAAAGTACGGTCAAAAGGAATACGCATTTAATAACATTGCAAATGAATGAAATCAATTACAAGGCAAACATGTTACAAATGAAGGCTTTAAATCTTACCTACTCTACCGTGATCATTGTAAATCAGAGAGAAAAGCAAGAGTGAGCAAAGAGTAGGACAGTAGGACAGTAGTACAAGGGAGAACTGAGGAGAAGATCTCAGGAGATGAAGAATCCAACGGACAATGCATTACAATTCCCTTTATACACAAGAACAACCAATCAGACGACATCTTGAATGGGGTGTGAGGGCCATCAAGTTGAGACCGTCCAGCAACTCCAAACTTTACCATGTGAAAGGTGGGGGCAGGTTTGACACCCAGCCTTACAATCCTTCCTCTTGGACACAAAAGCACAGGCAGAAGCTGCAGTGTTCAATGTGTGATAACCTGCACCCATAAGGACAAAAGAACTTGATTGCAGACAGGTCAGCATTGAGATTCTAATGGCCATGGCTGTTTGCTCAGAGGATCACTTTTGGATCATGGCTATTGCTCAGAGGACCTTTGTATTGGCATGTAGACGTGCCCTTGGTTAGCATATTCCTGCTACTTAAGTTCTTGTCCTGTTACAGCAGAACACAATTGGAGCACAGCACTTGGTTAACAATGAAAATTGTAAAGTTTGGAGTGGCGTTTGGAGTGGTCTGGGGTCTGAGAGAGTCGGATCGGATACAAATGGAAATTAGTGATACAGTGTCCAAAAACTCAAATGGAAGAAATAGGTGAACAACAGTCCTCCCTTTTGATAGATGAGAAGTACACAATCATCTAACATAGATGTGCAATTAAAACAAAACAGTGTCCTTGGGTCCAAAAGAAAGAAAAAAAATTAAACAGTAATACAATACAAGTTATACCATCTACATTTACAGGTCCGGAACCATTGTGAGTTTAACTAAAAACCTAGAACATTTACCACCACTCAAACACACAAAGGTACATCCTCCCTCATCCACACAAACCAACATGGAACCCATGGATGGACAAACCATATGCACTGTGCATATAGTACAAGAACAGGAGCAGCAACAACTTAACTGTCCACAACAAATCTTTGAACTACAACAAAGACTAAACACAGGTAATACAGTAGGAATGTAGCAATATCACAATTTGGACCTGAATTAAGTAAATGGAAAAGGTAGAATTGGAAGTCTCAAGTCAAAGGTATTGTTGCCCGATGTATCCCCAGCATTTTTTGCTGCATGTAAAATAGAGGAGGCCTGCCCTTCCCCAGATCCCAACATTTTGACTCAGTGTGACCACTTCGTAGACAAGCACGACAAAATCTAACTTTGTTGTTAGCATAAAACAAGCGTGTGGGCGGAATAGGCATACTTTTGCCAAGATCCCAACATCGCATTTCGGTGTGTCCTTGTCTTTTACAGAAGTTACAATGTCTAGTAGGCATAGTGGGCTGCTGGGGCTTGGGATTTACCTTTGTCGCCATTTTTATGACAGAAATGCATGGCGGATCAGGGGCACGATAGTTCTTTGTAGAACGCGGCTTGGGAATTTGCTCACCAATTCCACTGTCTGTATCTGAAAACTCAGTAGAACCGCTTTTGTTAGCGGTGGGTTGCCGTGAGGCACAAAAAGGTGTCGCTGCTTTGAGGACAGAGTTGAGAAGACATTTGCCAATTAGATGTACAGTAATCTTCAACATTTGTTTCTTTTCTGCTTTCTTTTTATGGACTCCTACTGTTCGCCAATGTTCAATTATTTCAGCTAGCGTACAATCAGTTTTAAGACCGTTCTTGTCTTTCTTGCTCAATTCAGATAACGTTCGGTTAACGCTAACGGTTTCCCATAGGTTAAGTAAATTGTTAACTTCAGTTGCCCATTCCATTTTTGTTCATTTAATGCAGGAGCTAATATCAGAAACTAGTAATAGGTTTCTACCAACAGAACCAGGCGGAATATAATTAATGTAAGCTACATTTTTAAATGCTTACTCACCGCACCATGGTTTGCAACGCCGGTTTACCAAACTGTAACTGAATTGCTCGAAACATATCACGTAGCCGAGGGTCACCAAACTGTAGGGGGGTAAAATATGGTCGAAAGAACCAAAACGATTTCCCCTATGGTTTAAAGGAAGATGGGAAACTGAAGTGTATTAGCATGAACCAAATAATGCCAATACAAATATAAAGTATAGTTATTTGACTCTATGGGTTAAATCAGAGCAAGAATGGTCAAAGTACGGTCAAAAGGAATACGCATTTAATAACATTGCAAATGAATGAAATCAATTACAAGGCAAACATGTTACAAATGAAGGCTTTAAATCTTACCTACTCTACCGTGATCATTGTAAATCAGAGAGAAAAGCAAGAGTGAGCAAAGAGTAGGACAGTAGGACAGTAGTACAAGGGAGAACTGAGGAGAAGATCTCAGGAGATGAAGAATCCAACGGACAATGCATTACAATTCCCTTTATACACAAGAACAACCAATCAGACGACATCTTGAATGGGGTGTGAGGGCCATCAAGTTGAGACCGTCCAGCAACTCCAAACTTTACCATGTGAAAGGTGGGGGCAGGTTTGACACCCAGCCCTTACACAACCAAAAACATCCAGGACAGCCATCTACTGGTCTCTAACCCGTCGTTTGACATCAACATAGTAAAAAAAAGTACCAAAACTTGTTTGAGCACAACACTAGGGGTACCTCAACATCATTTATAAGAGACATAACTTCCAGACTCTGGGTTTGAATATTACAATCCACTGGAACGGAGAAAGTGTCCGCTTCCTCAACTTCACAAAACAGTAAAATGGTGATGATGACTCTAATAATAAGACCATTAGAAAGACACACTCTCTGGGCCTCCCGCTCGATCTGTCACACTCCTGGATTTTAATTAGTTCCACACACAGGGAGGGAGAAGGTGACTTCCTGAGTTCCCCCGCAGGTGTGGGAGAGGGTGTGTGTGTGGGAGAGGGTGTGTGTGGGAGAGGGTGTGTGTGGGAGAGGGTGTGTGTGGGAGAGGGTGTGTGTGGGAGTGAGAAAAACAGAGATACGAAATAGGGACGCAACAGCCTTTTCGGGTCTCTCTATTTCATATACACAAGCAAACACAGAGGAGAGGACAGCCAGGACAACACCCCTGGCTGGAATCAAACCCGGGCCCCCGGGGCGGTGGCTCATGTGTGTCTGTGAGTGTGTTTTGTATTTGTGTGTGTGTGTCCCACAACATCATAAAGACAAACGACCGCGGTCCAGGTTCCACCTCCCCCTTAAGGTGGGCCCTGGGAGGCTTTCAAAGCTGTGACCACTAATGACTCCTCAGCTAAAATGGCCCCCCCGTGCGACCGTCAAATCCTTCCCCCTTCGCTCGCTTCCAGCCAGGCTCATTCAGACGGTAATTGGGTGAAGTGTGAGCGGGAGTCCAGCGGAGGAGAAGGCCGACAATAAGAAAGTGTGAATTAAATCTGGAGTCACAGAAGGTCTTGGGATTGGAGACAGAAGGACTCAAGACCACGAGACCCTTTCTCCCTCTCCCTCTCCCTCTCCCTCTCCCTCTCTCCCTCTCCCTCTCTCCCTCTCCGTCTCTCACTCTCCGTCTCTCACTCTCCCTCTCTCCCTCTCCGTCTCTCCCTCTCCGTCTCTCCCTCTCCGTCTCTCCCTCTCTCCCTCTCCGTCTCTCCCTCTCCGTCCTCTCCCTCTCCGTCTCTCCCTCTCCGTCTCTCCCTCTCTCCCTCTCCGTCTCTCCCTCTCTCCCTCTCCGTCTCTCCCTCTCCGTCTCTCCCTCTCTCCCTCTCCGTCTCTCCCTCTCCGTCTCTCCCTCTCCGTCTCTCCCTCTCCGTCTCTCCGTCTCTCCCTCTCCGTCTCTCCCTCTCCGTCTCTCCCTCTGTGTCTCCCTGTCTGTCTCTCCCTGTCTGTCTCTTCCTCTGTGTTGGGAGGCTTGCTGGGTGAGGTAGACAGAAACCTGACTGTTCCTTCCTACTGTGCGTGGGTGTGATGAAAAAGAAATGGACCGAGAATTCAAATGATTTCGATTCAACCAGTCTCATATAAGAACCCAAAGTCAGGGCTAGGAGGAAGCCTTCCCGGTCCACTTACCTACACTGCAGAGTATGTAGTGGATGTGCCACTTATACCAAAAATGTTGGGTTGTTATGTCGGGTATCCAGGTGTAGTAATTGTGTGTGTGTGCGTGTACGTATATAAGTGTGGTATAAGTGTGTGTGTGTGTGTATGAGTGTGTGTGTGTGTATGAGTGTGTGTGTATGCAGGGCTCGAAATTAACTTTTTGGCTTACCAGCCAAAATGGCTGGTAGATGAAAAAAGTTACCAGCCAATAATATTTTTTACCAGCCAAAATTAAACCTGCCATTTCAGACATACTCTAACATTGTTTGACATAAAAAAACCTTTACCTATGATTTAAATATCATTCTAAATCACTCAATGGACAAAATAAACCAATTTTACTTTTTGAAACAATGTATTAATTCAGGGGGTTCCAGGGGCCTACTACTAGGCCTACTCTTGCTCACTGTGAGATGGGTTGTCCTTGTCCATGAGGTTTGGTCTTCACATCCAGTGTTTCCCACACATAGACTAATTTAGACACTTTATCCTGATTTTTTTTAAACGCTATTTAAAACACGCAGCGTATTCGTTCAGCTGCATTTCCTTTCCCTGCTTTTCCTCCGACTCTGTCATTCACGTGTCTCTCACATACACAGTCACAACGTCATCACACTTTAGCAACGACGCTATGCGATATCAGCGACCCTTCAGCATTAGCATCGTAGCTAAGTCTAGGAAAGTTGAGGTTACTTTAAGATAGGTACATACGAACATGTCTTAATCTGCTAGACAAGCTTCCCCATCGTTCTTTTGGTGTCTCACGAGCCCTACTTACCCGGCCGTGGAGCCGACCAGCTAAATAGTTATTTAGCACTAGCGTTGCTATACCTGCACATATGCAGAAATTGTTTACAATATTTTCAGGCTTCAACCAGTGCTGCTCAAGCATAAATACAGGGTCAAGAGATAGATTCGTTAGGCATTGAAGAAAGAGTAGGAGAGGAGGACAGTATCCAACATAGCTAATACAAATATATTTAATTTAAAAAAAGTTATGTCTAACAAACCTGCCGCCTAGACTGTGCGGTCTATCTGGCGACGCACTCACTCAAAGACACTTTCAAGACTTTCGTGACCCAAATCAAAATTCTGATGTGACAGATCGATGGGGAAGTTTTCTCTCTTAAATGCTGTCATCCTCGACCTTTTTTGTCTGTTTAAATCTAACTATTTGTATTATCCGTGTCATTCTCTAGCGGTTATAAAGGCTATCTTCCCAGTTTTTCTGCCACCTATGCGCGCACAACTGTTCGTGTTGGCGTTGCATGCTTTTATTAACCATGACGGGCGCGGTAGTCGGGAGCTGTACTCCGCAATTTCACCCGCCAAGTGGCGGGGCATCGGACACAATTTAATCGCCAGCCCAAAAATCTACACGCCATTGGCGCTCGGCGGGTGCCAATTTCGAGCCCTGTGTGTATGTGTGTGTGACTGTATGTGTGTGTGTATAGGTGTGTGTGAGTATAAGTGTGTGTGTATGAGTGTTTGTGTATGTGTGTGTGTGAGTATAAGTGTGTGTGTGTGTGTGTATGAGTGTATGTGTGTGTATAAGTGTGTGTGTGTGTGTGTGTGTGAGTGTGTATGAGTGTGTGAGTGTGTGTGTGTGTATGAGTGTGTGTGTGTGTGTGTGTGTGTGTGTGTGTGTGTGTGTGGTACTCACACTAGTACGGGCCGGACGGCGTTGTTCATGTTGCCGTAGGCGGCTCGGCCCAGCAGCTCTCTGAAGCAGCTCTCTGCCAGAGAGGCAGGGTTCTCTTCCCCCTCCTCCCCCTCCTGACCGGACACTGACGGGGTGCTGGGGTGCCCCACCCTGAGAGAGAGAGTTACTGTGTGCTTGTGTGTGGGGGAGGGAGAGAGAGAGAGAGAGAGAGAGAGTTACTGTGTGCTTGTGTGTGGGGGAGGGGGAGTGTGAGAGAGAGAGAGAGAGAGAGAGAGAGAGGGTGAATGTGTCTGCTTGTGTGTGTGAACGAGAGAGAGAGGGGGAGTGTGTGTGTGTGAGAGAGAGAGAGAGAGAGAGAGAGAGAGAGAGAGAGAGAGAATATGTGTCTGCTTGTGTGTGTGAAAGAGACAGAGACAGAGAAAGATGAGACAGACATGGATAGAATGAGAGGTGATCGAGGGGTAATGAGTTACTGAGAGAGTTAGTGAGAGCAATCGAAGTAGAAGAAGAAAGAAAGAATGATGAGGGTAAAACATGGCGAGACTGATGAAAGAAAAGATACAGGTTAGAGGCCAAAATATTTCATTCAGTTAGGAGGACAAATTCAACACCAGAGCAGACCGTCAACAAATCTTAGTGAGAAAACCAGGATAGAGCAAGAGAGAGAGAGAGCAAGATAGAAGAACGCATAATACAGCGACTAGTGTAGCTTCCAGAACCATCTCATTATTGATTAGGTAAACCACCTATCCAAAAGGCACAAACATTGTCATACATCAAGCAGACGAAAATAGAATCGTTTGATAAACGTTCTATAAGGTTAATTAGACCGTGTCCTTCTACAAAAACAAACTGCCAACACATTGTGTGTGACAATGGCAAAAATAAAATAAAAACCTTGATAATTTCCCGTGGAAGCCGGCCACAAAGTCCTCAGGAGGGAAAACGATTCAATTGTTCTCAGCCTACATGCAGTTCATGGAAAATTAAACAATTATCGATTGTTTTCGAGGTGGAGGAGGGGGGAGAAAAGGCACGGAAAACGCAGACTAAACCCAGAACTGGCTTGGAAGGAGCCGTCCAGCATACATGGTCTGATCTGGACTTCACGAGAGAGTCGGTCAGGCTCCAGAGAAAGCGTGAGGTTTGAAACGTGTCCCACAGAGAACAAAGCCTTGAGAAACTGTCAAGGTCGTCATCCTCAAAGCCCTGTGGGGTAACGACGTTTACGAACAGGAAGGAGAGAATCCTGGGAGGACGTGTTTTCCTGCTCTCTGTCGGGAGCAGCGTTGCTGCTGCCGTTCTCCATCATGCAGGTCACGTAGAAGCCTTCGCTGAGAAGCAATTAACAGAATCCAACGTCCTTGACCGGTGCTTTGCACCAGGTCTCACGGCAGGGAGATCAAAACACAGACACCCGACCGAGGGGGTTCAAGCCATTTGTGTATTTCAGGTTAAATCTCAGATGTCGAGGGTCCTGCGAATGTGTATCTAGGAGTGTGTGTGTGTGTGTGTGTGTGTGTGTGTGAGGCAATGGGGTACGGGTGAGTCTAGGTTATTATCGGTTGTGTGTTTGGGTATATGCAATTTGCACATTGTGGATGAAAGAATTGTGAGAGGAAGAGAAAGAATGACTGATTTCACGATTTTGGTTACATCTTGGCGTCAGCAAATGTATATATAAAAACATTTTAAATGTATTTTTTTAAGGTATATGAGCCAACTGACGCCACAACACAACTACGTGTTCCGTACACGCCGAGTTAACCCAGCCCTGTCCGGCATGATCGATAACATTGATTGGCTGGTGACTTGAGAACCATCACCAACTGAGAACCAATCAATGCCTCCTCCTGGTGTCCATGCCGTCCCTGGTTTTGTGTCGCTCAGACTGGAGATGATTCACATGCAGGGCACACATTCTCACCACACAGGCAACACAACCCATCAGTCGGGCCTGGATGCTTCTTTTGATTGTCATTTCAAAATGTCTTCTTTCCTCCTCTTGGTTCCCAGGGTGAAGTCCAGGGGGAACGGCTGTGTTTTTTTGTTGTAGCTTTTTATGTTGTTTTTTACTGCTATATTAAGCCCCCAAATGCCATAATCTGAAGGTCAGAATCAAATGATACCAAGGAGAAAGATGAGGAGTAAACTCAGGCTGGTTTGATTGAAACGTGAGTCATAATACAAGGTTGTGGGAATGTACTGTACCAAAGCTTTCTCTTCTTTGATGTGCTTGCACGCACGCACACACACACACAAACAAACGTACAAACCAACAAACACACCAAGGCAACCCCATAGGCATCACACACTCTCCCCTGGTCGTTCGCCCATGCTGGTCGGGGGGGGGCCAGTTTCCGCCAGCCTCAGCGACCGGCTATCTCTCCCAAGCCAGACTTCAAGTGTGGAGATTAGCTTGCCAGTTGGGCGAGAGTTTTGGGAGGATGGTGGAGGATTACTGTCCTGGCCTGAACACTTCCTGGACCAAACACACATCTTCTGTTGCAGCCACTGTAGATATAGGTCAGGGGAAACTCTCGTGGCACGTATCCGATCTTGTCAACTTGCAGCAGGTGGTAGAGAAGTAAAGATGCTCTGGTGGAATGTTACGGGACAGGGCCTTGTGACGAGTGTGGTAGTAGGAGGGGGGGGACGGACGGGACGGACGGAGAGAGAGAAGAAGAGGGCGGCGTCTTAGCGTCTACTCTGTAGACATATTATTCCCGGCTGAGGAGACTGACCCTGTGATATAATATACGATTCAAAATAGATTATTTTCCCCTTTTACTCCAGAATAAGCCCCTTCAAGGATTAGATGTGTCGATCCTTTTCGGTTTGTGTATGGGCAGGGAAGACGAACGGCCCCACAAGGCACGAAGGGCCCCACAAGGCACGTAGGGCCACACAAGGCACGTAGGGCCCCACAAGGCACGAAGGGCCACACAAGGCACGTAGGGCCCCACATGGCACGAAGGGCCACACAAGGCACGAAGGGCCCCACAAGGCACGTAGGGCCCCACAAGGCACGTAGGGCCCCACAAGGCACATAGGGCCCCACAAGGCACATAGGGCCCCACAAGGCACGAAGGGCCCCACAAGACACAAAGGGCCCCACAAGGCACGTAGGGCCCCACAAGGCACGTAGGGCCCCACAAGGCACGTAGGGCCCCACAAGGCACGAAGGGCCACACAAGGCACGTAGGGCCCCACAAGGCACGAAGGGCCCCACAAGGCACGTAGGGCCCCACAAGGCACATAGGGCCCCACAAGGCACGTAGGGCCCCACAAGGCACGTAGGGCCCCGCAAGGCACGAAGGGCCCCACAAGGCACGAAGGGCCCCACAAGGCACGAAGGGCCCCACAAGGCACGAAGGGCCCCACAAGACACAAAGGGCCCCACAAGGCACGAAGGGCCCCACAAGGCACGTATGGCCCCACAAGGCGGGTCCAATGTAAAGATGATAGCCTGGACGTCCCTCCGGAGGACGGTAGACAATCGTGTAACTGAATAAAGGCGACATGTGCCCACTAGGGGAGCAAACAAGATTGAGAGGCCAGCACTGCAGTGTTCCCTCGTTCTAAACGCCTTTGTCTCAATCCAATTAAGCCAGTGGCATCATTATTAATTAGATCCGAGAGGAGGTAAGGGTCGCAATGTCTCCGAAAATAAATGACAGCCAGCTGGAGAGAGGTGCACACACATGCACCTGAATGTGATCTGAGCTGGAGAGAGGTGCACACACATGCACCTGAATGTGATATGAGCTGGAGAGAGGTGCACACATGCACCTGAATGTGATCTGTGCTGGAGAGAGGTGCACACACATGCACCTGAATGTGATCTGAGCTGGAGAGAGGTGCACACACATGCACCTGAATGTGATCTGTGCTGGAGAGAGGTGCACACATGCACCTGAATGTGATCTGTGCTGGAGAGAGGTGCACACACATGCACCTGAATGTGATCTGAGCTGGAGAGAGGTGCACACATGCACCTGAATGTGATCTGTAGAGAGGTGCACACACATGCACCTGAATGTGATCTGTGCTGGAGAGAGGTGCACACATGCACCTGAATGTGATCTGTAGAGAGGTGCACACACATGCACCTGAATGTGATCTGAGCTGGAGAGAGGTGCACACATGTGATCTGTGCTCCAGGCGCTAGCTGGAGGTGAGGAACAAAAAGTACCGTCTTCCAAAAATAGCACGGTTCACATGGAAACCGCCCCGAGGGACGGCGAGGAGGAAGAGCAGGGGAGTCTGGGAATTATGGGATACGAAGGCCAGAGGAAGAGAAGGGGCAGGAGGAAGAGGGGGGAGGGGAGAGGAGGGGGAGTAAGCAGAGGGGGGGCAGGGGAGGCGCAGGAGGAAATAGAGGTGGTGAAGCTCCATGAGATGAGGAGATAGAGAGGGGGAGACGGAGAGATGAAGGGGGGAGATGGAGAGGGGGAGGGTGGAGAGATGAAGGGGGGAGATGGAGAGGGGGAGGGTGGAGAGATGAGGGGGAGGGCGGAGAATGAGGTGGAGATGGAGAGGGGGAGGCGGAGAGATGAGGGGAGAACGGAGAGATGAAGGGGGGAGATGGAGAGGGGGAGAGCGGAGAGATGAGGGGGGGAGATGGAGAGGGGGAGAGACGGAGAGATGAGGTGGGGGAGATGGAGAGGGGGAGGGCGGAGAGATGAGGGGGGAGATGGAGAGGGGGAGGGCGGAGAGATGAGGGGGGGAGATGGAGAGGGGGAGCCACGGCTGGGGGTAAGTCCCCTGGCTTAGGCTTACAGGGCAGCACTGATAGGCTCTCTGGAGAAAAGCATGCCTGGGTAAAACAGTCACATGGGAGTTTTCAGAACATGATATTAACTGAGGCTCAACCTGGATGGCTGAGGGTTTAAACACAGAGAGAAGTTCACACACGGATGCTGCCTCTGGGGGACACGGGTGCTGTTCCCATTTAGAGAGGAGAGGAGAAAACTGCAACAGCCACACTCAGGAGAGAGGAGAGGAGAGAGACACAGTTGCTCCTGTACGTGTGTGTGTGTGTGTGTGTGTTGGGTGTGTGTGTGTTGGGTGTGTGTGTGTGTGGGTGTGTGTGTGTTGGGTGTGTGTGTGGGTTGAGTATGTGTGTTGTGTGTGTGGTGGTGTGTGTGTTGAGTGTGTGTGTGGTGTGTGTGTTGAGTGTGTGTGTGTGATGTGTGTGTGTGTGTGTGTGTGGTGTGTGTGTGTGTGTGGGTGTTGGGTGTGTGTTGGGTGTGTGTGTGTGTTGGGGTGTGGGTGTGTGTTGGGTGTGTGTGTGTTGTGTGTGTGTGTGTGTGTGTTGGGTGTGTGTGTGTGTGTGTGTGTTGAGTGTGTGTGTGTGTGTGTGTGTGTTGAGTGTGTGGTGTGTGTGTACCTGTCCAGGTCCTCCGCGTCCTGCATGTTGAACAGCATGGAGGGGATGAGCTTGTCCATGTGCTGGGGCTCCCAGATGATGGCCTGGAGCTCATCATTCACAGTCTTCCTCACCACCCCCTGCAGCCCCTTGATCCCAGCCACCCGGATCCTGCACACACACACACACACAGTTAGAACAGCAACACACACCTCCACCACCCTACACACACACCTTAAAGCAAATATTGTAACAACAATCCGCCAAAACGGTGCGTAAATAACAGTAGAACCGAACAGGCAGCTACGACACATTTAATCGTCTCTCAATCCCCCCCGCAATGCCTCGCTTCGTCCTGTCTGTGAGCAGAGTGAGCAGAGCGGAGTGAGCAAGTGAAGCTGTCATACCAAATACTGTCCTAGTGCCAAAAACTGTCCTAGTGCCAAAACTGTCCTAGCGCCAAAACTGTACTAGTGCCAAAAACTGTACTAGTGCCAAAAACTGTCCTAGTGCCAAAAACTGTCCTAGTGCCAAAAACGGTCCTATCTGAGTGTTTGTCCTGACGGAGCCACAGCTAGGTGGCAGCGTGGAACCTGTTCTCCTTCCTCCCTGGGCTCTGAGCGCCGTCTGCCCTGTCGGCCTCAGAGATGGCTGCCCTCCAGAACCCAGGATGACCTTGCTGAGTCGCTCATGTAGTCCACGCAGGAGGAAACTCTATTTTGGAACCCCCACCTACGTTACAGACACACGCTTCGCCAGGAAGCTTCAAATGAGAGAGCCATTTTGTTTATCTCATTTCCTGACTCCGTTGCTCACAAGTATTGAGTCATCTAATATAATACAGATAAATCACTCCTTCTCCTTCCTAATGCCAACCTACATCCTGCTCCCCAAACTCCCCAGCCACCACCCTACTACCTCTCCCTCTCCAACCACCATCCATTAGCCACCCTCCCACCCCCCTTTCAGGAGCTCCCGGGCCCCCCACCCACCACAACCTCCTCCTCCTCTCTGGAGCGACTTCTCAACTGCCAGAGGTGTGATCTCTCTGCACCAATAAGAAACAGCGATGTTGCTGGGTGCCATATCCTCTGAGCCAGACACAAAGACAAAGAGGGAAAAGAACTGAGAGAAAGAGAGGAGGAGGGGAGGAAGGGGGGTGGGGGGAAGGAGGGAGGGAAAACTGGAGAGAAGGGGGAGGGAGACAGTTATTAAGAAGAGAGAAAGAGATGGGGAGATGGAGAGAAGGACAGTGAGAGACAGACAGAGAGCATCAGACCGACAGAGAAACGAGTGGGAGGAGAGACGGCAAGAAAGCGCCGCACGAGAGACGGGAACAGGAGACCGGAAGAGAGAGAGAGAAACAGGAGAGAGAGAGAGAGAACAGGAGGAGAGAGAGACGGAGAGAGACAGGAGAGAGAGAACAGAGAGAGAGAACAAGAGGAGACGGGAGCGAGAGAGGAGAGAGAGAGCAGAGCGAGAGCAGGAGAGAGAGAAACAGGAGAGGCGAGCGAGAGAGAGCGAACAGTGAGAGAGAACAGGAGAGAGGGCGAGAGAACAGGAGAGGGAGGCGAGAGAGAGAGAGTGAGAGAGGAAAAAACACTGTTGAGAGAGAGAGAGAGAGACAGCGAGACGAAGAGAGAGAGAGGAGAGAGAGAGAGAGAGCGAGAGAGAGAGAGAGACAGGAGGAGAGAGAACAGGAGAGAGAGAGAGAGAACAGGAGAGAGGAGAGAACAGGAGAAGAGAAACAGGAGAGAGAAACTGAGAGGAGAGAACAGAGAGAGAGAGAACAGGAGAGAGAGAGGAGAGAAAGTAGAGAGAGAGAGAGAGAGAGCGAGAGAGAGAGAGAGAAACAGGATAGAAACAGAGAGGAGAGAGAGAACAGGAGAGAGAGAGAGAGACAGGAGAGAGAGAGAACAGGAGAGAGAGCAAGAGCGAGCAAGAGAGAGGAGAGAAGAGAAAGAGAGAGAGAGAGAGAGAGAGAGAGAGAGAGAGAGGAGAACCCAAGCGGTGCATTAATCCTCTCCTGGGTTTATTAGACTGGGAGGCTCCAGGTCTCAGCGGTGCCGGCTCCTTCTGAAGCAGCCGCACGGCTCTCCAGCCTCTCCTGGGGACCGGGCTATTTATACCTCCACCGCAGGCTGACTGGCTGGTGCTGGGGCTGGCTACTGTGGCTGGCTGGCTGGCTGGCTACTGTGGCTGGCTACTGTGGCTGGCTGGCTGGCTGGCTACTGTGGCTGGCTACTGTGGCTGGCTGCCGTGGCTGGCTGCTGGCTTAATGGCTTCCAGGCTGGTTGGCTTAATGACTTCCTGGCTGGCAGGTTAGCTGGCTGGCTTAATAGCTGGCTGGCTGGTTCAATTGTTTAATGGCCCAATGAGTGAGACAGCCTGCTAGCTAATGACTGGCTGGCAGAGTATCTAATATCAACAGTTGATATAAACTGATATAAAATAAATCTATTTAAAATCAAGAATCTTATCTAAAGATTAGATATTATCATGACTTCCACGGATGCACTGTTAAAAGAGCTATTACGATGACGTATATGAGGATAAGTACCGTGGTGATCTTAATAGAGAGGCAAACTCTGGAAATGTACACATCAGACCCAGGTGAGACATGGAGAGTGAGTAATCGTATAATTAACTCAGAATCTCTATGATGGTTCACAAGATTAATATAGCTTTTCTTCATCTGAATCAGATGCTACAACACTCCTCCCCACACACACACACAACTCTCCTCAAAACACAGTACACACACACACACCCCTCCCCCTCAAACACACCCCTCCCCCTCAAACACACCATCCATCTCAACCATTTTCTTTCAACTCAATGAAGTGAGCAGAATGGTATTCCCGCTGGGATGAGAGGACCACACTGTCTCCCCGGGGACAGAGAGGGAGTGAAGCGAGACATGGAGAAACGGAGAGATGGGGAGGAAATAGGAATCACATGCTACAGTGTATCCATAGCGATGAGTGGACTGAGGTCCCAGTAGAGATGGCGGGAGAAGGCTGATGTGGAGGAGCCACCTCGCTTGGTGAGATCGACTACTTGACAGGTGGGGGTCTGGCTGTAGATGATAGAAGGCTGGAGGTGGGTGGGTGCAGAACTGACACATACACAAAATAACTATCCTTTAAAAGGGGTGCACACTACAGTATCAACCATTTGCAGATCATTTCACGTGATTATCGTATACAAATGATTTGCGAACGTAAAATTGTCTTTTAATAAGCCTTGCATATAATGCAACAACCTTCTGATTAATAGCCCGACTCCCTAAACGCTCAGCCACCTGACCCCCTAGATGGTTTGCCGGACGGCAGATGATGTGGGAGGAGAGGTGGAGAGGAGGAGAGGAGGAGAGGTGGAGAAGAGGAAAGGCAAGAAGAGGTGGAGAGGAGGAGGAAAGGAGGAGAGGTGGAGAGGCAAGAAGAGGTGGAGAGGAGGAGAGGCAAGAAGAGGTGGAGAGGAAAGAAGAGGTGGAGAGGAGGAGAGGAGGAGAGGCAAGAAGAGGCAGAGAGAATCAAGAATGATGATTCCACTCTTCGTCGTGTGAAACACCCTCCAGATAATCATCACGACTGCGGTATAAAGAAAAAGCTGAATGGGTTCATCAAAACAGGATCTTTGTTGCATCTGCGTATTCCCGCAACAGATCGAAATACTAAACACAACTGATTCGATGCTGATTACACAAGCTCAACAATGAAGGCTCCTTCTCTCGCTCTGCTGCTGACGAGAGCGCTACGACAGCTAACATGCTACTTCAGCTTCACAATCCACTGGGGGGAAACAGATTCCCTGAGAAGATGAAGTTCATTAGCTGTCCTGTCGTCACTCTTCCTTCTACTCACACACTTAAACTCAGTCGTCTCCAGTCTCTGAGATGTCTCAGTCTCAATCCAATTAGATCAACAATGTCTAACATATTATGGTTTACAGACTGATTACGAGTAGTTAGGGCTCTACAGTGAATTGTATCGCCTATTAAAATGTAGAGTCTGTGATACCATTATGGTTAAACAGTGAGATAGCTTTCCCCGAACAGAGTCAACAATCACCTCGGCTTGGAGCAGACACCTCCCACTTCCTGGTTCCCCTCAGCGGTCGCGCTCTACGGCAGTCTCTCTCAACCCTGGTCCTCGAGTACCCCCTGCCCTGTATGTCTTAGATCACTGGTTCTCAACCCTGGTCCTCGAGTACCCCCTGCCCTGCATGTCTTAGATCAGTGGTTCTCAAACCCTGGTCCTCGAGTACCCCCTGCCCTGCATGTCTTAGATCAGTGGTTCTCAACCCTGGTCCTCGAGTACCCCCTGCCCTGTATGTCTTAGATCAGTGGTTCTCAACCCTGGTCCTCGAGTACCCCCTGCCCTGCATGTCTTAGATCAGTGGTTCTCAACCCTGGTCCTCGAGTACCCCCTGCCCTGCATGTCTTAGATCAGTGGTTCTCAACCCTGGTCCTCGAGTACCCCTGCCCTGCATGTCTTAGATCAGTGGTTCTCAACCCTGGTCCTCAAGTACCCCCTGCCCTGCATGTCTTAGATCAGTGGTTCTCAACCCTGGTCCTCAAGTACCCCCTGCCCTGCATGTCTTAGATCACTGGTTCTCAACCCTGGTCCTCGAGTACCCCCTGTCCTGCATGTCTTAGATCACTGGTTCTCAACCCTGGTCCTCGAGTACCCCCTGTCCTGCATGTCTTAGATCACTGGTTCTCAACCCTGGTCCTCGAGTACCCCCTGCCCTGTATGTCTTAGATCAGTGGTTCTCAACCCTGGTCCTCAAGTACCCCCTGCCCTGCATGTCTTAGATCAGTGGTTCTCAACCCTGGTCCTCGAGTACCCCCTGTCCTGCATGTCTTAGATCACTGGTTCTCAACCCTGGTCCTCGAGTACCCCCTGCCCTGTATGTCTTAGATCAGTGGTTCTCAACCCTGGTCCTCAGAGTACCCCCTGCCCTGCATGTCTTAGATCAGTGGTTCTCAACCCTGGTCCTCAAGTACCCCCTGTCCTGCATGTTTTAGACGTTTCCCTGTTCCAACACACCTGATTCAAATGAATGGTCGTTAGCAGGCTTCTGCATAACTAGATAACGACCCTATCATTTGAATCAGGTGTTTTGGAGCAGGGAAACATCTAAAACATGCAGGACAGGGGGTACTTGAGGACCAAGGTTGAGAACCACTGTCTTAGATGTTTCCCTCTTCCAACACACATGCTTCAGATGACTGGGTCGTTATCAAGCTCAGCAGAAGCCTGATAACGACCTGTTCATTTAAACCACGTGTGTCGGAGGCGTGAAAACATCTACAACACGCAGGGGGGTCCCCGAGGACAGGGGTTGACGAAGGCTGCTCTACGGAACCTCACCTGAGGCCTCGCTACCTACGTGCACCTGGTCGCTCACCTGGTCCTGACCTCCTGGTCCTCGTGTGTGGAGTGGCACATGGCGCTGAACTGCGACACGAAGAAGTCGTAGCGGCGGTGGTAGGACGGCGTGTCCTCCTCGATGTTGGCGAACTTGACGAACTGAGGGAGAAAGCGACAGATGAGTTTCGATTGCGTCTTCAACGATTCTCTTACGTCAAGCTCTGCAGAGTACCTAATGATAACCTGATGAACCTAATGGACCACAGGACAAAACGGTACGAAGTAGCCTCAGGCTCCTCCGTCAACCCTCGACAAAGGCTCATCTAGCTAGGGAAGGTTGCTAGAATACATTTGAACAAAATGACAGTTGGAACCAAATGACAGTGCTAATATGGCCTGGGAGTAATTACTAGCTGGTGCTAATCATCATCATCATCGGGAGGAGAGCCTCCACCTCCTGACGAAGGTAACCGTGGAGACTGATGATGACGGCCATCAGCAGCCGTTGTGACCGCCCGGTCTTCCTGAGGTGAATCATTCAAGCTTCGACCTCGACGTCACCCAAGTGAAACTCATCATCGGCTCTTGGGAGTGCTCCCCCGCTCTCCGACACACACACACACACACACACACACAACACTGACTTCCCTCTTCTCGTCTTCAGAAATCCCTGTACTCCAAATCCCCCCCTCCACCATTCTCCGGCCAATATGCCACTTGACCTACCCTTTATAATCCTGTCGTTTGCCAAGGCCCCTCCCAACTGATTGTCATTCAGCCTTCATCGACTCAACCACTAAAAGCCTGCTGCTATACGTGGTAATTCAGCCCAATTTTCTATCCAACCCCACTTGGACATAATAGGCCGGCTTGCGAGCTAAGTTTGTGTACGTGTGTGTGTGTGTGTGTGATGTGGACCGGCAGAGCTGATGGCAAGGTAACATGGCAAACCCCTCGATGACCAAACGTGATAAATGAGGGGAACCTGGACTCATCTCTCATTCTCCTGGTCTCTACCATCCAGTTCTACTGGAATCACTAAAACACGAGACAAAAAACGAGCCTTCCAGTTCATTGATTTCAAACAAGGCCTGCTTCCCACTCTCGATGGAGACAAAGAGCTTTCTATCATGCAAACAGAGAGATATCTGTGGAGCAGCTTCGTCTGGGACAGACCAGCCTCTCTGTGAGCAGGACTGGAATAACACTGTGGGACGGACAAACCAACAAGAAACCACAGAACACAGCAACATACTCAACCAACAGGAAGTGAGCACAGCAACATACTCAACCAACAGGAAGTGAGCACAGCAACATACTCAACCAACAGGAAGTGAGCACAGCAACATACTCAACCAACAGGAAGTGAGCACAGCAACATACTCAACCAACAGGAAGTGAGCACAGCAACATACTCAACCAACAGGAAGTGAGCACAGCAACATACTCAACCAACAGGAAGTGAGCACAGCAACATACTCAACCAACAGACCAACAGGAAGTGAGCACAGCAACATACTCAACCGACAGACCAACAGGAAGTGAGCTGTGAGCGTTCAAGGCCGTGTGTTTTCTCTCCTCAGTATTCACAGAGATCAGGGTTTTTAAGGGTGGGTAAAGGTGAACTGGTGAATCTTTATGCGACAGCAGGGGTAACCACGGCGACCTCACCAGGAAGAAGAGTAAAGGAAAGACTTGAGAACTAGCAGACGGCACCCTGGGGTCCTCCATCTTTACGTATCCATGACAACACACGTACATGACAGATCTGGGCCCCGCGGCGCTACGGCAGCCAGCTCACTCCCCTGAGAGGCAGCTGTGATGAATGGGCCGTACGTGTCTGAAGGAAGCCATGTGCGCCTTCAGTCAATGCAACTGTATAGACAGACTGGTGGGATGTGACTGTCTCTCAGTCTGGAGTTCACGTTTTCGTTTGTGTGTGTGTGTGTGTTGGTGTGTGTGTTGGTGTGTGTGTTGGTGTGTGTGTGTGTGTTTGGTGTGTGTTGGTGTGTGTGTTGGTGTGTGTGTTTGTGTGTGTGTGTGTTTTGGTGTGTGTGTTGGTGTGTGTGTGTGTGTGTTGGTGTCGCCCGTCCCTGCACACGTCTAGGTGATCAAACGCATGACGAATAAAGGCTTCTTCTTCCGTGTGTCGAGTCGAGGTGTTTTTAAAGTATTCCAAAGCATAAATTATTGTGGCGGAAATGCACTACTCTGCTTTTCTGTGTTGAGTGCATACAATATGAACCAACCAAGATTATCATACGAGATACGCTATGCCCAAAGAGGAGAAAGGTATTTGTAAGTTAATGCATTAAAATGTGTCTAAAAATGATCAGTCAGCAACTTCCTGCTCCAGTAAGATGGTCAGATGTTGCAGAGCTACTAGTCCCAGATATGTATGGAAATTTAAATAACGGAATCAATATTTATTCCCTGTTATTATGGAAGACCATACTGGACATATATCCCACAACGTAGGCCAATTCATGTCAGCATTTCCTTCAATAATACATTTTATTTATATAGCGCTTTTACTCAAAGTGGCTTTACAGAGTCCAGTATTCATTCAGACCCAGTCATACCGGTGGTGCAGAAGCGTGGCTGCCCAATCAGCGCCTACGGCCCCTCCGACAACCACCAACATTCATTCAACATTCATTCAACATTCATTCAACATTCATACGATGCATGTCTTTATGATCAAAGGACAAAACTATACATACGGACAGCAAAACATCCACAAATATATTGTAGGCTAGAAAACAACAGTTGCCCGTTGACAAATCATGGGCTGCTGGCTAAGACGTGAAAAATGAGTCTAAATGAAGATGGATGTGTGCTTGGCACTGTAACAGGCTCCATAAGGAACATTTAATTAACACGGATCTCGCACCTAAACACTGTGGCCCACACTACCCACACCCTCCTTCCCTCCTCTTCAAATGCATCGTATAAATAATGCATGGACTCTCACATCTCAAACAACCGTCTGCTTTCCCACATCAAATGAACAGGCAGCATCGACACCCAAAACAAACTAAGAATATAGCGAGAGGAGGAACCATGAGAATATCGAGAGGACACGATTGGTCCGTATCGGTCCAGCTTGAAAGGCTAACGTTAATTAGCGAACGCGTCTGTGATACAAGCTAGCACACAGCGAGGCGCTTTCACCAAAGTGCGTGAATGTCAGAAGCATTTAACTTTAATAAGCACTCTAGGCAGTATACGATCCCTACAGTGTATTATCCACCGTATAATCGTCCATTTTCAAACACTGTTTTGTCAGCTAGCTAAGGGGCAGATATGAGAAGCTTCCTTTTTATAATTCCCCCAGCCAAGGAGCAGAGTGACCTTGAGAAAAAAGAGTTTCTCCTTCAAGCTCCCCCTCTCTCCCTCTCTCCCTCTTCTCTCTCAAGGTCTTATCTTCTCCCACTTCCCCAGTCACACACATTCCACACACATTCATTTCATAAATACAAAACTTCCCTCTCTACCAATCTCTCTCCCTCTCAGGGGGTTGTGTGGGTGCGTGTGCAGCGTACGTCTTCATTGACGCGTGTGCGGTGTGCAGTGTGCAGTGTGCAGCGTACGTCTTCATTGACGCGTGTGCGGTGTGCAGTGTGCAGTGTGCAGCGTACGTCTTCATTGACGCGTGTGCGGTGTGCAGTGTGCAGTGTGCAGTGTGCAGTGTGCAGTGTGCAGTGTGCAGTGTGCAGTGTGCAGTGTGCAGTGTACGTCTTCATTGACGCGTGTGCGGTGTGTGCATATTCAGGTGGAAAGTGTCAGTTGTGGGCGGGTGTGGCTTCGTCAATATGCCGCGATTCTTCTATCCCTAACAGCCCAGCTGGAGCCGGAGGGTTGACCTCCCGCCCGCCTGTTTGCCTCAGGGAGAGGGGGAGGGAGGGAGGGAGGGAGAGGGAGGGAGAGGGGGAAGGGAGGGAGAGTGGGAGAGTGGGAAGGAGGGAGGGAGAGGGAGAGGGAGGGGGAGGGGGAGGGAAAGAGGGAGAGTGGGAAGGAGGGAGGGAGGGCAGGAGGGAGAGTGGGAAGGAGGGAGGGAGAGGGGGAGGGAGGGAGGGGGGGAAGGAGGGAGGGAGAGGAGGGAGGGAGAGGGGGAGGGAGGGAGAGGGGGAAGGAGGGAGGGAGAGGGGGAGGGAGGGAGGACGGGATCAGAAGGTGGGTGCTGCTCACCGAGTTAGTCCCCAGGACCTGGAGGTCGGGCTCTCTGGACTCCAGCAGCTTGGCCACCATGTGGAGGAAGCTCTCCACGAAGGGCTTGATGCTCTGGGAGTGGCAGGCCATCAGCAGCTGGTCCAGGGCCTCCATGGCGATCACCACGTAGCTGGGAACGCAACAAAACAGAAGGAAAAACACAACCAAATAGGGTCAGATGGCTGAGCGTTTAGGGAATCGGGCTATTAATCAGAAGGATGCCGGTTCGATTCCCTGGCCGTGTAAATCACGTTGTGTCCTTGGGCAAAGCACTTCACCCTACTTGCCTCGGGGGGGAATGTCCCTGTACTTCCTGTAAGTCGCTCTGGATAAGAGCGTCTGCTAAATGACTAAAGATTTCTTTCGTATTAACGTCTATTAATGTTTGTTGTTTTTTAAGAGAGCAGGTAGCACATAATAGCAGGTGTCTAGAGTTTCTATCTACGATCTGAAAGGACCGTTTGAAGATTGTGTGAACTGGCTTATTCTCATGTTATTTCTAAAGCTAGACCGTTATATAACACATTTAAACACAACCAGAGCAGCCCAGAGACTGTGAGGCAGCGAAGCACGTTTTAAGGCAAACATCGACTGCGGGCTATTTTAGTGCGTTCTGTGCCGTCTGAAAACAGCGGGTCTTTTTTCTTCAGTCACCAAGATACAATTACTCAGGATTTATTTCATCAGTTGCTCTCGATAAACAGTGAGACAGCCTGGCGCCACACACACGACACAAGCGTCAGATTTGAAGCCGCGTCGACCAAGCGGAGGCTCTCCACGGGCACGCCGTGCTAGGCCGAGCCGTTTGGTACGAGCTCGAGGCACAGCTTAGAAAGCAGTGTCATTCCACTCGGCCCTCTATATGTGTTTCTGCTCGCTTTAGGATCGAGAGAGAGAGAGGGGAGTGAAAAAATCGTACCCAATTAAATGCAATTTCTGTCATGATAATCGCAGTATTGATTCAAGGCTGTCACTCTTAGACGCATTCCCCATGAGACAGGTCTATTTTGGGCTCGCAATCAATTTTAATTACTTTGCAGAAGACATTTTCATTGCCATTAAATCATGCAAGCAGATAAATGGCTTAGAAAGAACAAAAGAGAATAATGGTAGACTTAATACTGAACCCCCCCACCCTACACCCCCCCCCACACCCCACACCCCAATCCCCTAGCAGGTGAATGAGATCCATGCTAAAGACTCTTTCACAAGCAGATCTTGCACGACAACAAGTGTCAGTGTATTAAAATGTACAACATGTACGAGTATCAAAAGATTGTTGAGGTGCGTGGGGTATGTATGCAAGAGGTCTGGGCCCAACCGTACAGACATATGTTAATGACGGTATACATTACTGAGGGTGGTTAGAATCTGAGCGTTGATATTCCGTACATGAACATGTGCAAATGGAACTGGAGCTTTTCAACGTTCCACAATCCTACACTGAAGAATCAGACTTTACATTAGCATTCAGAAACGGACCACAGCATCATTTATATTTATAGATTTATACATTATGCATAATTCACATGTGGTTTATTTGTCAATGTCAAAGCATCTTATATATATAGATGTATATCTTATTAGTATATTATAATGTTTTTTTCTAACTTTAACGGAGGCGGTCCAGTTTTAATACTCAAGACAGCCGGAACCAGTGCAGCTATGTTGTCTGGGTTGGTACCCGAGGTTCATGTTGTTTAATTGTAACTTGTTTCACTACATGCTCTTATGATTCTTCCCTTTGGCACTTATTTTAGTTTTTTCACAATTTATGCTTCATGTTTGACTACCTGCAATGTTTGGGGATATCTCGTCATTATGATCAGTGACTTATGCACTTTTGTAAAGCTCTCTCTTGGAAGTCGCTTTGGATAAAAGCGCCTGCTAAATGAATAAATGTAAATGTAGATGTGGTAAGGCACAGGCTGCCTGACTCAATGTCACGGTTGGTGAGGGTACGGGAGGTCGCCTCAAGGTCGTACGGGAGGGAACACTCACCCGTAGCGATGGCGGACCACATCTCGGCTGAGCCTCTCGGCCAGGTAGGCCCCGATGCGGTCCAGCTTCTCGGGGGCCGACACGGCGTAGAAGGTGAGCTTCTCCATGTCCGACTTGACCAGGCCATCCTGACGGGAGAAACAAACACGCGTGGTCATGACATCATCCGTTTCAACGTGATACACGTTTGTGGACTTATTTGATTGAATAAAGAAGGTCTGGCTCTGTATCGCCGTTTTGAATGTGGTTTGATGGTTGAAAAGTAGGGCTGGGAATTGCAAGGGACCTCACGATACGATACATATTGCGATACCTGGGTGCCGATACGATACATATTGCGATTCTCACGATCCTTGAGATTCTTTCTGTGTTGTCCTTTCAAATACTATATTTTGCCCAATACATTGAATACTATAACAAAACGCATGAATCATTTGACAGTAATAATAGTAACCTTTTAGTTTTCATGGTTTAAAATAACGTTAAAATAAAACACTTTTTTTAAATGTATTATTAAAAAAAGATTTTGGGATTTTAGAATCGATGTTTGAATCGCCACAAATAGTATCGCGATTATATTACTATAAAAAATGTTTCCCATCCCTATTGAAAAGCAGAACACTCCCTCCTATTCACAGCAGATACTAATCCAGTTATGTCATCGTTTTGGATTTCTTCCAGACGGTTAGGAATGGGATTCCAAACTGAGTCATAGTGTGGATAATTCCAAATATGTAAGTGGTCAGTATAGGTGAAATAGGTCAACCTAAATGACGTCAACGCTAGCTGATGTTCCGGCACATTCTTCCCTCTCTCTCTTGGTGGTTTCCCGTCTCTCTCCAACTGTCCTATCAATAACTAACGCTTAAAATATATATATATATATATATATATATATATATATATATATATAAAACCCAAGGTCAAGCTAGGAACTGACTGTTCAAGACTGCGAGGTTGAAGCCATCATATTTAACCCCCTCACACAGACACTGTAATGCGCTCGTAAGGCATCATTAAACTTGTGAACTCCCAGGGCGTTCTGGGAAATTGCAGGCATGTGTCCTCTCCCCCCTCGTCCAATAGGAGTTCAGCTTCCTGATTCAACCCAGAGGTGAGAACTCATTACAATTCTGATGTTCATCTCCCAACAAAGAGAGAGGTTTCGAGATTTAAATGAACAGGGTACAGGATAAGAAAACAGAAAATTAATGTTGTTGTTTTTCCATTATGCGGTAGGTGCTATCTGTCCTCTGGATAAAGATTTGTGTAGCGAATTGCATTTGTAAGTAATTGGAAAGGACTATCTGCAGTGTTTACAACTTTACTCCTGTTTGAAACTGAGAAAATGTCTGCCTTTCCTATACTGACATATACAACCGAATGTGTTTCTGACTAGTGGGTAAAGATGGGGAACACAAAAGCAGAACAACAGCAGTCAGCACAGGTTGCGGTTACCGCTGGTGTCATCCTGACTGCCCCCACAGGTGTTCCATGTTGCTCGCGTGAAATAGCATTTTGTGGCAGTATACTAGGCACAACTGTAATCGAGACAATACTGTAAAAGCCTGCAGTTGAGGATTTTAGATACTACTATTGCACTGCAGTATCGTTTTCTCCTCCACCATACAACAACTAGCTAGGGTGCGTAATCTGAGCATTGATCTTCCGCTGTACTTTCAGCCAGCATCATTCCAACGTCCATTTGAACAAAAGGTGTTCGCTAAATGAATAGAACGTCATGTGGAAATGTGACGGAGAGACATGTGTGTGTGTTTAATAAATGGGTGTTTTATCATTTCAAGTGACAAGGGATGCGGGAAGAGGGGGTGGGGTGGGGGGGGCAGTGGCAGAGTCCTCAGAGTGCAATCAGCACCTGAAGCTTTCTCCACATGATGATTAATCTGACAAGGTCTCGACCGTTCGAGTGTTTCCATTTCCCCGCACGCCTGTTTGCTTACACCAGAGGCTCGTGAGATTGAGGACGTAGAACGGACATAAGAACACAGGAGCGAGACTCCCTTGTGAATTCAGCGTTTAAGTGCTCGTTTCGCCTTTTAATTAATAACGTCAAAGCTTCAAAACGGGAGTTAATAACGTGACATTACCAGGTTAGCGACAGCGACGTCGCATCGAATCAGGTAGACTTCTCCTCTCAAGACTACCCCAGCTAACACAGTTACGTTGCCTTTCCGTTGCCGCAACGTCATTCGCTGACCAAACTTTCGTCGCCGCAACGTCTTTTGGCGAGGTTGCGGCAACGTGAGAAGTGAAAGACGCCCTGAGGTAACGGCAACGTCATTTGGTGACATTGCCAGTCCATAACCGCGACGTTGTCGCGACGTCATTTTCCCGACGTTGCGGCAACGTGAGAAGTGAAAGACGCCCTGAGGTAACGGCAACGTCATTTGGTGACATTGCCAGTCCGTAACCGCGACGTCGTCGCAACGTCATTTCCCGACGTTGCCAGTCTGTAACCGCGACCTCCTAGCAACGTAATTTGCCGACGTTGCCAGTCTGTAACCGCGACCTCCTAGCAACGTAATTTCCCGACGTTGCCAGTCTGTAACCGCGACCTCCTAGCAACGTAATTTGCCGACGTTGCCAGTCTGTAACCGCGACCTCCTAGCAACGTTGCTTTGTGACGTTGCCAGTCCGTAACTGCGACCTCCTAGCAACGTAATTTTGTGACGTTGCCAGTCCGTAACTGCAACGTTAATTAAGTAACCTATATTTCTAATTTCTAGGCTACTGCTTATATTGGGGCGGTTCATATGCAGACCTCATTTGCCCAAAATGCTTCTTGTTCTTGTATTTAATAGGCTAGCCTACATGGTAGCCAACTTTAGGACTATGTTTGTGTGATGTGTAGCCTAACTCAAGCTAATCATTAACGAGCGGCAGCATTTCCATGTAACATCAGTCATTTATTTCAAACAAAGTGCCAAACAGTGAATTAAAATCTTCTTCCAGTCTCCGTACAGGTCCTGTCTGTTGGCCCTGACAATAAAGCACAAAATAAGTTAGTGACCTATCAACATAATTTGTTACATAGCCATGTGAAAGGTTGGATATGGAAGCTGCAATCATGATTCATTTACCTGGCTTGTTTTGAATGGGCTGTGTTTGGGCCACCTGTAGGTCCATCACTTGCACCTCTTCAGTGTGTCTGCCCTGTAGTCGCCTGCATAGGAGAGCCTCTTGCTGGTTCTCCTCCAATGTCTCCATCTTCCGGAGCATAACCTGTAATGTGTCTGTCATAAGGACAAGTAAAACAAGTTAACAAGAGTTTGCATTATTGGCATACACTGTGGTTCTTCTAGATTTGCTGTAAATATTGCTGTTTTTACCTTGAATTGTTGTATACAAAGCATTAGTATGACAACATTTGTTGTTTTGACAAATATGTATCCCCCCACCACGATCAGAACAACTTAGGTATGCCTTACAATGAGTTGACAATGCTATTGAAAAGCTTTGAGTATTTTTTGGAGGGTCTTATATTTGCACTTGCCTGGCTGCCAGCTGTTTCCTGGACCCCCATGGGTTCCCCTCCACCAGACCAGAGTTGACACCTACATCTGGTGATGCAAAAGTTTCAAGTCAGGCATTGCTTCAAAACATAGCCTTTAGGGTTGCCATGGCTCATACAATTATTGTCACTGTTATAAACGGTCATTCATTACCCTCATTTCCCAGGGACACGTGCTAACAGTCTGGGGTGTCTTTGAAGAACTTCTCGACTGGATGCGACGAATTAGCACTGCATGAAACTGTAAAGGAGCAAGAGGCAAACCAATTACTTGAACAATTCGAGCTAAACTTGCCTCTATGTAGCCTTTTGCATTAGCGTTACCTAGCTTAAAACAATATGGCACTAGCTAAATTAGCTAAGCAGAGCTAGCATTGTGAGGAGCATCGGCCAACTTGGCATGTGTTAGCTAATGTTATGCTAACTATTCTAACTATAATAGTAATATAGAAGCATTTTGTAAATCAATTAATTAAGGTGATTAATAAATTAGACGGCTCAAACATTATAAAGTCCTTACTAAAGAGCGACAACGCAGTTTTATAAAGGTTAGATATGTAGTGTGGCCGACCGCGTGTGATCAGCCCACGCTAGCTACAAAGAAAGACAAATGAGGGCTAAGCTATTTTGGAACACGTTTTTCTAACAGTTCTGAACGTATGTTCACTGATAATTTTATGGGTGATTTGTGAGACGCTAAACTTTGATATACGCATTTCAAAATAACTTTCTGGAGGCTTTGTTATTTTACCTAGAGCTAGCCTAGAGCTATGTAGCTAGCTAGCGAAATCCTTACACAAACAAAGTGAATCTGATTGCAAATAATAATGCTAAATAGCCTACATTTCAAACCTTTAAGTAATAACATGGCCCCCATCAATTTCTGCAAATACATTTACTTAAACAATTTCTGTAAAAAATACTCACCTTTGAATTTAGCCGTGGGGTGTGAAAGACGAATGGAATTTTGAAAACCCTACTTCAGCGAGTCGGACATGCACACGCCGTTGGGTACGACTGTTAACCAATGCTTCCTAACTTGAACATTGTAGTAAGCTCTTTCACACACAAATCATTAAAGCTATTTAGAAGAACCAATTTTATCTAGTTGATATAGCAAATGAACATGCAAAGATCAGCGCCAAAACTCCCCCTAGCGAGGACGTCCATATGAATGTTCATGACGCTCTGAGGGATTTAGCTGCCTCTCCGAAAAACACGCGTGACTGCCAGGCTGTAGAAGAACATTCGTTTAGCCATTCTCTGGTTTAGCAGCTCGTTAACTTCTGGGAGATAGCTGGCTAGGCTAACTTGAAATGCCAGAAGCAAAGAAGCCAGGGTGATAACTATTTAGTAATTTAACATTGTCATACAAAACAACATTGTATGTACACTATCATATATGCTGATATTATTAAGTACATATATTTTCGGAAACAGTAGTCTGTAGTTAGCATACCCTCTGTTGCCCGGGCGCTATGCGACACATACGACAGCGGTCTGTGATACATCTGTTTCAATGTTAA
>CAEFZP010000538.1:0-26934 GCA_903064625.1 Mallotus villosus | reverse complement strand
ACAGCAGACGACTTCTCCTCCTTCTTTGAGAAAAAAGTTGCTGACATTAGCAGTCGGTTCCCTGAACTAACCTTTCCTATTCACTCACCCTCCATGACTGACCTTACTAAATGTCTCAACTCTTTCTCTCCCCTATCTGAGGCAGAGATCTCTGACCTCATTCTCTCTCATCGCCCCACCTCCTGTCCCCTTGATCCAGTCCCCTCCCCTCTCTTTCAAACCATCTTTCCCTCCATCATAACATTTCTTTTCCATGTCCTCAACTCTTCTCTTACTTACTGCACTTTCCCCTCTGCCTTCAAACAGGCCAGAGTTAGACCCCTACTCAAAAAACCCTCCCTTAACCCAGCTGTCCTCCAGAACTACAGACCAGTATCACTTCTACCCTTCTTTTCTAAAACAATTGAACGCACTGTATCTAACCAACTGTCAAACTTTCTCACTCAGAACAACCTGCTTGACCCCTACCAATCGTGCTTCAAGACGGGCCACTCCACTGAAACTGCCCTCCTGTCAGTCACCACGGCCCTCCAGTCTGCCAGAGCGGCTTCGAGGTCATCCGTCATCATTCTGCTGGACCTCTCTGCAGCATTTGATACGGTTAACCATCAGATCCTGCTCGCCAGACTCTCTGAGATGGGCATCACTGGCATTGCACTTCAGTGGATCTCATCATACCTGTCCGGAAGATCCTACCAGGTCTCCTGGGGAGGCAAAGTGTCTGACCCCCGCCAGCTCTCCACTGGTGTCCCACAGGGCTCTTGGCCCTCTCCTCTTCTCCCTGTACACAACCTCACTTGGACCAATCACCACCTCCCATGGCTTCTCCTACCACTGCTACGCTGACGACACCCAGCTCTACCTGTCGTTCCCCCCGACCAATCCGGGGATCTCAGCTAGGATTGAGGCCTGCCTCACAGACATCTCCGCCTGGATGACCAAGCACCACCTCCAGCTGAACCTTGCCAAAACCGAACTTCTCATCATCCCGGCCAAACCGTCCATCTCCCATGATCTCTCAATCACCCTGGGATCTGCAACGGTGACCCCTTCATCCTCTGCCAGGATCCTCGGGGTTACCATGGATGACAAGCTCTCCCTCACAGTCTCCCGGTCGTGTAGATTCACCCTCTACAACATCCAGAAGGTCAGGAGATACCTGTCGGAGCTCTCCACCCAGCTGCTGATCCAAGCACTTGTCCTCTCCAAGTTGGACTACTGCAACTCGCTGCTCCCAGCATGCGCAACCTGCCCTCTCCAGAGGATCCAGAACGCAGCGGCCCGCCTGGTCTTCAACCTACTCAGACACTCCCATGTTACCCATCTCCCTTCACTGGCTGCCCGTCACAGCCCGTATCAGATTCAAGACCCTGGTACTGACCTTCCTTCCGTCTCTCCTCCAGCCCTACACCCCACCCGCCACCTTCAGTCTTCCTCTGACAACCGTCTGGTGGTCCCACTGCTCAAGACCGCCCGGTCCCAACACAAGCTCTTCTCCTGTCTGGCCCCCCAGTGGTGGAATCAATCCCCATCAGAGACACTGACTGGCTGTGTCTACTACCGCGCACTCAACGAAGTACACTGCAATGTAGTGCACTGCAATGTAGTGCACTTACATTTGCTGTGCACTCAGTTGCTGAGTAGCGCTGTCTAAACTGGAACACTTTACTTACCCACTTAGCGGGAAGTGACGCACGCAAATCTGCTCGCGACACCCGAGAAACTAAACCCGCGAAACAAACCCGCTTGTATTTCTGTCACTGGACTCCTCCTCTTCCGCTACGTAGCCAAGATGGCGCCCGTTTAGGGCGAGTAGTGTCCATCGTCGGACACTTCATTTTTGGACCGTTTGCAGTGCATCATCCGGGTACTTTCAGTGCACTGAATTATTTTGGTTTTTCAGCGTAAGCGCCCTAAGCACTGAAAGTAAGTGCTCGAAGTGCACGGTAGTAGACACAGCCACTGTCTCCCCACCTTCAAGAAAAAGCTCAAGACACACTTGTTCCGGGAATACAACGGTACCTAGGAAAGATCTGCTGGACATGATGTTAGTTTACTCCAGGATCACAAGGACTCTTACTTAGAGACCTGCTGCTCTTGTTGGTTAGCTGTAACCGATTTAAAATTATTGTACTCGCTGTGAGGTAGTTTACTGTTGCTTGCTCTTCCACAGGTACACTCTTGCACTTTTGAGGTTCATGTTGTTTAATTGTAACTTGTTTAACTTCATGCTCCCCTTTGGCACTTTTTTTTCTTTTTCACAATGTATGCTTCATGTTTGACTACTTGCAATGTTGGGGATATCTCGTTGTTATGATCAGTGACCTATGCACTTTTGTAAAGCTCTCTCTTGGAAGTCGCTTTGGATAAAAGCGTCTGCTAAATGAATAAATGTAAATGTACAATGCTACTTTCATATGGGCTTCTCTTAAGTAACCCGTGCTTTGTCTGTACTGTTGTGTGCCGTTGTGCTTTTTAACCAGATTTTTTTTCCTTAGCCCCCTTACCCTCCCTCAAAAAGCTTGTGCTTTTTTCAGGCCATCATTCAGTGCGTTTACATGATGGTATTAATTCGAATCTAGCTTAATTCGGATAATGCTATTTTTGGGGCAACTGGATTATCCGAATATACATGGCAGTGAATAAATCAAATTATTGGCCGAAAGCATGTCAACATGTCCGATACGTGGCGCTGTTTTCATTACAACTAGTGGTGATACAGCCATTTCCGCTTGACCTCTTCACCACTACCAACAACAACCATAGATATATATAAAGGCCTTTACATACATCTATGACAACAACATCAACATTTCGAGAAAGATGGCAAGGTGACGCTACGTCCCTCTACATTTCGTGCATGATGACAACAGGAGTACTGTGCGAATGCAAACGGCGCTATTAGCTAGATTGGAGAGAAGACGCCGCCGCCGAAGGAACATGGAGAATTTAATTCGGACCACCAATATGTTGTTGCACTTTGCCACAGTACCGCAAAGGTCTCGACGAACAGTCTAGCCCTTTCCTGCCTGAGGCAACATTCCAAACATTCCATATGCTGCTGAAATATGATTATCATATTAATATTCATATTTTATGAATGTTCATATTAAATCATACACCTAAACTGTTTATACCATATTGAAGAGGAAAACTAGGGGATTTATGATTTATGATGTGAATACATATATTATTACTTAAGGCAAATCATATTTTATCAAGGTGATTTCAGGCAGCCATTTTTTACAAAAACTTCTCCATCCACCATACCTCATCAGACAACTTAAATTTTGACCACTTTAATTACAAGATGGAGGAAAACTTTGACACGGTGGAATATCCACAAATATGTGGGCAATGTAGAACAGGAAACAGATTAGAAATATAATATTTTGATTAAAAGTTATGACCATTCTAGTGACTAGTGGTAACATTGGGAAAACCGGAATTCTCCTCCCCCAAAAGTAGCTAGCGCTATGGCTGGCTACTCCTCTCGATAACTAAAAAACGTTCTACTGTCTTCCACAACCGACCGAATTGGCCAAACAAGGCATCAACATTTAGCTTACAGTTTACATAATCTAGCTAGTTAATGTAGTTTTTCCATGTTTCACAGAAATATGCTAAAGTTGAGGCTAAACAGCGCTACTATTGCTAATACTGCCTTTCCTGCCGGACAAGTAATTCTCTCGTCAAATAGCTCGCGTCACTCCCACAAACAAATGCTTCGTAAGTAAAAAGTTTAGACTTTTAATTGACAATATTGACAACACATATTAAGAAACTTGTCTCTACTCATATTATCGTCTCCGATTTCAATTCGAAGCTGTAAATCTCACACTGTAGGCAATCTTCCATGGTCTCCGCTCTGGCTCTGCCTCGGAAAACAACAGGTGCGTTCGACATGACCTTGCTTCATGCAGCGCTGCAGGCGGCTGACTTGAAACAGTGAATTCTGGTTAGACTTTTTGTCCGACTTAAGACGACGCCGAGGCTAGGTCACTGTGACGTAGCCATCAAAGTACCGTGAGATCGATTCGAGATCTGCCGGCTGTGTAGCCGAGCGCATTTTCTCAAGGGCAACTGCACGGCTTCAAATGACGACACAGCTATTTCATGATTGGCCAGACTCACACACGACAACTTTGACGCTTGTTTTGTAATTATTCTGACACCTTCAGTTTCGCCAATGCTCAAATCCGGACCAAACTATTTGATTGAATAAAACATTTGTTGAAGAAAGGGTTTTGGGCCACCTCTTCTACTAACGGAAAGACTACGTTTAATTATAAATAAAGTAACGTAAGCAAACAGCGCTTGATCGGCCATGACTGACATCAACGCAGCAAACCACGAGAGGCTGGAATGTCTAACTTCACAGAGCGGTTTTCAACTCCTCCCCGACTGCAAGCGACTACTCTCGCCGGTCGTTTCATGCAGCCGCAGTCCATGTCGAAAGCACCTAATGGCTGCTGTTGCAGACAATACAGTAATTTCCCCCTCCCACTTAACCCTTAACCAATGGTATGTGCTTTGAGCTTAACTTGTCATGAGTATCCAGAAGTTTTCAGAATTAAAATCGGTGATTGGACGGCAGAGCTATTAAGGTGGGTCTTATGGGTCGTTTTCGACCCATTTTTGAATGGGCCGGCTGGATAGGGCTAGATGAAGAGCTGACACAATAGGTGCGTTCGACATGACGTCGCTCCATGCAGCGCTGCAGCCGGCTGCAGGCGGCTGCAGGCGGCTGACTTGAAACAGTGAATTCTGGTTAGACTTTTTGTCCGACTTGAGACGGCGCCGAGGCTAGGTCACTGTGACGTAGCCATCAAAGTACCGTGAGATCGTTTCGAGAACTACCGGCTGTGTAGCTGAGCGCATTTTCTCAAGAGCAACTGCATGGCTTCAAATGACGACACAGCTATTTTATGATTGGCCAGACTCACACACGACAACTTTGACGCTTGTTTTGTAATTATTCTGACACCTTCAGTTTCGCCAATGCTCAAATCAAACAATTTGATTGAATAAAACATTTGTTGAAGAAAGGGTTTTGGGCCACCTCTTTTACTAACGGAAAGACTACGTTTAATTATAAATAAAGTAACGTAAGCAAACAGCGCTTGATCGGCCATGACTGACATCAACGCAGCAAACCACGAGAAGCTGGAATGTCCAACTTCACAGAGCCGTTTTCAACTCCTCCCCGACTGCAAGCGGCTACTCTCGCTGGTCGTTTCATGCAGCTGCAGTCCATGTCGAACGCACCTAATGTCTTCAGGGGCCTGTACTACGAATCAAGATTTGGCGTTAGCAAGGTAACTTCAGGTTCAACCCAGGGTTTTCTGTACTACGAAGGTGGATCACTTGTTGTCGGGGTAGATCGCCATGGTAACATATGCTGAACGGCTAACCTGGTCTGGAGCAGGTTATAGTTGGAGATCAGAGATCAACCGGTACAAAAGCCCCGCCCACTAACTCATTTTCGAGGATAATGGCGTTACCGTTCATAGAAGATGTGGAGCTTGGTGCGCGGATATTGAGAGGTGCGCTCAGAACAGTCAGAACATCAGAATCAGAAAGGGTTTTAAATAATCGCCATGAAAGTTTGCACAGACAAGCAATTTGCTTTGGCAGGAAGGTGCATACATTAAACATATAGGAATCATAAAAAAATTACATGAGATCTAACTATACTAAAAGGACTTGTGTCTCATGTTCAGACCACCACCATTAGTAAATCATTACACACTTCAATCACAGCCACACGTTCACACACTCTCACCATCTATGTTGCAAGTGGTAAAAATAAAAGTGTACCCCCAAAATGCTCTCTGAGCAGGCAGGCACAGTTTCCTGATCATCTAGGACCTCCAATTGAGAAAGTAAATGGCATATTTGATCAATATTCAGTACCCACATATGGCATACGTATTGGCGCATGACTATTAGTTTCATGGTTACCTCTGTATGGCACAGTGGGACGACAGTGGGTGGTGGCAGCAACACCACTATATTTCCTGTCACTGCAGAGGACAGTAATACATTCCACTTAGTATTGCTAGTTTATGTACCCTTAGTATAGATAGTCCACATATTTAAATTTAAGGTTCCTATGTGTTTATTGTATGCACCTTCCTGCCAAAGCAAATTCCTTGTCTGTGCAAACTTTCATGGCGAATAAATCCCTTTCTGATTCTACATTTCACTTCTACAATATTTATAAATAATTGTTGAATGAACATGGTCACATAGATCACTTGAAACATACATATGCCTGGGTTTCCGAGCTGCTGCCACCAGGGTCTGAAGAAGTGCCCCCTTCCACTCCTTCCATCATGAGGCGACCCTGATAGCTGGAGAGGGCCAGCTCCTCAGCAAGAGTGAAGTCCTGTGGAGGAGGGCCCCCCCCAGTTGTCTTTGACTAATTGTTGGCTGCAAGCAATTTCATTGTTCTATAGGCCTTTTGTAGCAATACCAATATCCTACAAAAGGTACTGGCAATTAAGCCGGTAAGTACTGCCTACTGCTACTTACCGTTTTGAATTATGTTTTTATATGTATTTTTTATTTGCTCCCACGATCGTTTGCCACTTCCAGGGTTGCAACTAAAATAATACAGCAACAAAAGTTTAACGTTATGGAATGCACACGTGTAATTATGGTCACATCTTGTGCCTGGGACAGTGATATCAATAAGTCATGAAGCTTACGCATTTACAGCGTCTGCTATTTTCTACCAACTTAGCAGCAGCAAATTCGTCGATTTGTGCCTGTATTATATGACTGTATTCCTGATATGTTTGTGTAACAATATTTCACTCAGGAGGAGTAGACAAAGTTTGTATGATTATTGTCCGGAACTCCGCTCCTCCTCCGTGAAATATGCGGCTCTTGTTTTGTCCATGTTTGCGATTGGATGTACGGTGCAAACACCGCCCCTTTATGTGAACGCGCACGTCTCTATATTAGAAAGATCTGGGTTGAGTTAGAGAGTTGATAACCGCCGTCGTGATACCGATTGTCTCGCTTTGTGTAGGCGGGTAACTGAAAGTAATCCAGAGCATGTTGATCTTGATTCGTAGTACAGGCCCCTGGGCTGTCCATCGCGTTGTTTGTTTGTTTCTACCGGGCCAGCTCCCGGGAGCAACAACTTAGTCTTTTTCGACTCCCGTGTCACGACCTGGGAGGGAGGGCGGCGGGATCTCAAGAATGCGCTAAGACGCTGAGTCCAGTTCATAGTCCGATTCACCGTTTACAAGCATGCGATATTCAAATTATCAATCGACTCGGACCGAGTTATCTCGGGGTGTCGATCGGATCATAGTCGGACCGCAATTATTCGAATTAAGGTGTTTACAAGAAAGGGATCATTCTATTTCAGTCCGAAGATGCCAGTAATTCTAATACATGTAACGCAGTGAGTGTAAAAAATGTTTTTCTTAATGATCATGCCTGGGTAAATAAAGGTTAAATTAAAAAAATACTAAATAAACTGCACGGAACTTTAACCCAAATATTGCAATCAACCTATAGATGCAAACATCCCAAGCAATCTTCTGGCTCTGCCCTCCTACGTACTTCCGCTCAATTTAGATTTTGCTTCTGTACTAGGTCTGGCCATGAGGTACGTAAGTCAGATGTCTCAGGTTGACTTCCTACCGGCCAATCAGCGAACAGAGGGAGTAGCTGAGAACGATGAAGTTGATGTTGTGCGCTAGTTTGTGTTGTAGGTCCGTAATGGCGGCAGAGAAAGATGCGAGCAAACATTCGGTCCGTTGCGGCAACGCTGCCGAATATCCATAAGCTAAAGCCGGAGCAAAAACAAGTTTTGCTGAGTTTTGTTGGTGGTCATGATGTTGTAAAATGTACGAGAGTCTGGTTAGGACCATGCTAGTTATATGCCCCCCGATACATCCAGTGAAATGTTCCAGGGAAAAAAGGTTTTCTCCTTTCCCTTGGATCCCATTCTGAAATAGACTAGAGATCTATTGCTCGCTCAATGCATGTCTGCGCCCAACACATGCGTGCACAAACACACAATGATAGTCAGTCACCACAGAATGCTTACTGCTGCTGAACAGGCTTGTGAGGGCACAGGCGACACATCAGAAGGGGGCCGCTTTGGAACCGATGGGGAGTTGAGACCCCTGCCTCCCCCCTCATTCTGCCCTAACCGCATCCACACTGTCAGGGTGCCCTTATCTCCCTTCACCTTTTTGTTTGCCTTCGCTTGCTGTGGATCTGACAAGTGATGTGCACACATGACCAGCTCCGGGGCACACTGCAGCCAGAGTGATGGACGTGCGGGCGAGGCGGGGTTCTCTGACAGCCTGTCAGAGCAGACTTTGGAGGCCTGCCCGAGTGTCCCGGGGTTGAGTGACTGGTCGAGGGTAAAATGGTTGGCCGCCACTCGACTGCCGTTTCCGAGCCTGATGCCAGGGTGATACAAAGTTAGCCCGGGCTGTCCACCGTCCAATGAGCCAAAACTGACAGTCCTTAAAGTGGTGGATTATGCGTTCCACGCAGCTTCCCTCAGACCAAAACAATGTGTGATCCTGTCAACGTCAGGGCGATCCAGATTCTTTCTTGTTTTGATGTGAATGGTACAAAATGTAAATATGCATGCACATCGGCAGCATCTATATGGCCTATGTCACTAGCATAAAAAGACAAAAAAGCCCAAAGTGAGAAAGAGGTTGGCCTTCCAAAGAGACATCAAAATAATTCAATTTGGCTGCATCCTGGAGTGAGCTTTGGTGCAGAGGAATACTGCTTTGGTTGAGTGTTATGTCCTGCAGCTTCTTTCTGACGTGACGCTCCCTGGGTGGGGCTTGTTTAGCCACGGGGCGTAAATGTCTGAGTAACACCAGCACCCAAGCTTGCTATTGCAATCAGCCTGAGAGAACTGTCATCAGCCCTGTCAGAAAGGAAAGAGGTCCAACCTTTTTGATTACATTTTTTTCTGTTACAAATGTTTGCTCCAGTCAGTATACAATGTTGATGACCACAGAAATACAGGATGGAGGTATTTTATATCAGTTTTACTTTCAGTAGATTTGTCAGTTTTGTTTTCATGGCAACAATTAATGAAGTTTTTATAAAAGAAGTCTGAGGATATTAAAATGTTAATGTCACAGTTGCTCAGCAAAACATTTTCTGCTCTTATATTTAGCCATATTGTTTTCCAGGTGGACTTTGCCAACTAGTTTGTGGGTGGAGGAGTCAAAGGGTCAGGCCTGGTGCAAGAGGAGATCCGCTTCCTGATCAACCCCGAGCTCATCGTCTACCGCCTCTTTACCGAAGCCCTGGACCACAATGAGTGCCTGATCATTACCGGTTAGTCCACGAAAGAAGCCACACCATCACTATCCCTCTCTATATAAATATCTCTCTCTATATATTTTAGCTTAGCTGACAGGAGTGGCACCCGGCGTGGTCTTCTGCTGCTGTGGCCCATCTGCTTCAAGGTGCGACGTGTTGTGCATTCAGAGATGGTATTCTGCATACCTTGGTTGTTACTAGTGGTTATTTGAAGTTACTGTTGTCTTTCTATCTTCACAAACCAGTCTGCCCATTCTCCTCTGACCTCTGACATCAAAAAGGGCATTTTTGTCCACACAACTGCTGCTCACTGGATCTTTTCTCTTTTTCGGACCATTCTCTGTAAACCCTAAAGATGGTTGTGCCTGAAAATCCCAGTAGATCAGCAGTTTCTGAAATACTCAGACCAGCCCGTCTGGCACCAACAACCATACCACGTTCAAAGTCACTTAAATACCCTTTCTTCCCCATTGTGATGCTCGGTTTGAACTTCAGCAAGTTGTCTTGACCCAGGGACAGACTTTGATCCAGACCGGCCCACCAGAACCGGCCCCTGTATATGCCACCACAGCTGCCCTGCTAATGCATGCTCATTCGGGGTTTGATGTGATGCTAGTTAGGGACTTCCACACTTAATGCGCGCGCAGTGCGCAAGCGAAATGTTTTGGCTGATTTGAGCAAAACATGTAAAATAAACATATCCGTTTTTCAATTGGTAAAACCTTGTCTAGGGAAGGTGATGTATTTTTGTCTCTTAATTTTTCAGCCACACCCTTACGTTTCTTAGCCTGGTTTTCCATCGTTATATTGTCTCTACTAGCTAGCTTTCGATCTGTCAGTGTCACTGTTGTGTGTAAGCGAGACTAAGAGGGCAGGGCCAAGGGCTGCATAGACGTTCATTTCAAATAGACCAACCGGCCTGGGGGAAAGGGGGGGGCCAGCTGTGTCGCTCAATCTTCTGCCAACATTTTGAATAGTAGTAAAAATATATACAGTTAGGTCCATAAATATTTGGACATTGACACCATTTTCATCATTTTGGCTCTGTACACCACCACAATGGATTTGAAATGAAACAATCAATATGTGCTTTAAGTGCAGATTTTCAGCTTTAATTTCAGGGTATTTACATCCAAATCAGGTGAACGGTGTAGGAGTTACAACACATTTTATATGTGGCCCCCCCCTTTTTTTAAGGGACCAAAAGTAATTGGACAAACTAACATAATCATAAATATCCACCATGCTTTACTGATGAGGTGGTATGCTTTGGATCATGAGCTGTTCCTTCCCTTCTCCATACTTTTCTCTTCCCATCATTCTGGTACAAGTTGATCTTGGTCTCATCTGTCCATAAGATGTTGTTCCAGAATTGTACAGGCTCTTTTAGATGTTTTTTGGCAAACTCTAATCTGGTCTTCCTGTTTTTGAGACTCACCAATGGTTTACATCTTGTGGTGAACCCTCTGTATTTACTCTGGTGAAGTCTTCTCTTGATTGTTGACTTTGACACAGATACACCTACCTCCTGGAGGATGTTCTTGATCTGGCCAACTGATGTGAAGGGGTTTTTCTTCACCAGGGAAATAATTCTTCTATCATCCACCACAGTTGTTTTCCGTGGTCTTCCGGGTCTTTTGGTGTTGCTGAGCTCACCAGTGCGTCCTTTTTTTTAAGAATGTACCAGTTGATGTAACAGTTGATTTGGCCACACCTAATGTTTCTGCTATCTCTCTGATAGAGTTGTTTTGATTTTTCAGCCTAACGATGGCTTGCTTCACTGATGGTGACAGCTCTTTGGACTTCATATTGAGAGTTGACAGCAAAGGATTCCAAACACAAATACCATACTTGAAATTAACTCTAGACCTTTTATCTGCTCCTTGTCAATTAAATAACGAACTCCCTTTATGAGGGAATAACATACACCTGGCCATGGAACAGCTGAGCAGCCAATTGTCCAATTACTTTTGGTCCCTTAAAAAGCACATATAAAATGTGTTGTAACTCCTACACCGTTCACCTGATCTGGATGTAAATACCCTGAAATTAAAGCTGAAAGTCTGCACTGCATTGTTTCATTTCAAATCCATTGTGGTGGTGTACAGAGCCAAAATGATGAAAATGGTGTCAATGTCCAAATATTTATGGACCTAACTGTATATAAGGCAAGCGGCCCTCCAGCCCAGAAGTGTTTCGGCCCACCACAAATTCTCCCGGTGCTCCCGATGGCCAGTCCGCTACTGTCTTGAACACATAACATGCCTAAATGCATTGAGTTGCTGCCATGTGATTGGCTGATTAGCTATTTGTGTTAATAAGCAATTGAAAGGTTGTACCTAATAAAGTGGCCGGTGAGTGTATATCTACTAGTCTGACGTTGTCATACTCATAATTCTAGACAGAATATGAGTCTGATACCGCACCCAGAAAAAGACCTATAGACCTACAACCAATCAGAGCAACATAGTATGTTAACCTTTACCGAATCCCATAGGAAGGACGGCAAAAACATATTTTCCATCAACAAATGCCTTGATCGCATTACTCTGTTCGTCTTTCAAAATGAATGCGCTGTCGATGTATTCTAAAACAGACTCGATAGCAGAATCTACACATCTCAGTTCTCCAGCGGCAGCCATGTTGGTTGTAAACAAATTCAACCCAAGCGCTTTTTGGTGACGTTATTGATTACATTACTGTTGATCATCTGTCCATCATCGTATAAAGCCGGCCCTGACAATTTGATTGGTACGAACAGCTCTTGTTCGGACATTGTTTTTCCCCAACCGAGCGACCCCAGACCCAATCACATTTGTTTGTGGGCGGGGATAAGTTTGGCTGGCACCCAGGCTATATATACTACACCACTGACAGGTGAACTGAATAACACTGTGTATCCTGTTATCATGGAATCTGTCAGCGGGTGGGAGATACTAGGTATGAAAGTGAACATTTTGTCCTCAGTTGAGGTGTTAGAAGCAGGAAAAATTGAAAAGTGTAAGGATTTTACCAACGTTGATAAGAACCAAGTTGTGATGAATGGACGGCTGACTCAGAGCATCTTTAAAATTGAAAGCTCTTGGGGGTGTTCCCAGTCTGCAGTACCTCTCAAAAGTGAACCAGCGACAGGGTTATGGGTGGCCAAGGCTTATTGATGCACGTGGGGAGCGAAGGGTGGCCCGTGGGTTCTGATTCAATAGACGTGCTACTGCAGCTCAAATTGCTGAAAAGGTTAATGCTGGTTCTGATAAAGCTGTCAGAACACAGTGCATCACAGTTTGTTAATAGTATTATAATTAGACCAATACGCTGTTCTTATTGGTCCAGAGACCAGTCGCGCCCCTAGACATTTTTCATAGGGGTGGCCACTGGCCAGATGGGGCAAGGGAAAATCTTGGGGTGGCACACCAAAATCAAAACACATAGCCTAACAAAAACGTTGCAAAGCCTCAAAAACGCCAAGACAAAAAGCGCATATGGTATTTAACAAGCTACTCTCTCTAGACTGAAGTAACCTTTCGTTTGTCTAAACTAGCTAGCAAGGTATGACAGTCAGCCCTCCCAAAATACCAAATTTAACTAGGACTAGCTGATTAGACTAACTACTGTAGCTAACCAACGTAAGCTAGGTTGCCTACTGTAAATAGGTCATTTAAAATTCAAAAACAGTTTATTTAATATTTGTACTTAGCTTACTTTTTTCTTTAACTTGGTATCTGCACTTAGCAGGGTCCAAATGGACTAGCCTTCATCGATGATAAGCTCCCTTAGCTTCTATGTACTGTTAGGCTATAGACTCTATATAGCACTCTCACCTGGCCCAGTGCAACCTCTTGTGCCATACCTATGTCACCTATAGGAAGGACTATTTCACTGCCTGCAATAGTCATTTCAGTGCAGTGTTTCCTAAATAAAATGTTTAAAAGTCAATGGGGTTTCTCAAGAAAATTAGTGTGATGCTGTGTCGACTATTTATTCTGGGGCAGCGGCAGAGGAGTCAGTATGTATTTATTTTACTCAACCAATGGTCATGGGAAAGCTTTCTGCATGTAGGCTGACATATTTCCTTAGTGACTGCATTAACTACGTTAGCTTTATGCTAGCAGCTATGTCTTAGTTTATTACTTGCGACTAGTAGCTCCATAGCTTCAGGTTGATGTTGGTTAGCCAGTCCACTGAAAATTGCATGCCTGTAACTTGTCGCAGCAATTGCAAATTTGAACCATACAGGTAGCCGACTGGTTTTCTTGGTATAGCCTTATTGACATACAACATGCATTATACCAAGGTAATATAGGTAATACTATCGCTAGCCATCTTGATGCGCACTGCTCCTTCACTGGTCAACCTAGCAGAGAGAGAGGGGATGATGTGGTAAAGGGCCTGGGCTAGATCTGAACCCAAGCCGCCGCGAGGCCTTCACCTACATGGTGCGCTCATTAGTAATTGTTTTGTGTGTGTTTCCTGTACTGTGACGTATGCATCCCAATACTGTGATGCATGTTTGCATCATGCATGCATGCGTCACAGTATTGTAAAACAAATCTATACTGTACAGTACACTATACTGTCCTCCCATTGCATATCTCTACACCTGTAATGTATATGCAATGTATTTATATTGACTGGATTCCAAGTTGGACACACTTTACCCTCAATCTGCAAGAGGAAATGGACAGGGGACACTTGTGGTCTCTCACAGCAGGATCCTCAAATGACATAACTCTTGAACTCAGGCCCATCAGGCCTTGGCACAGCAAGAACCCACTAGAGGAGGTTTGCAATCATTTCCTATGATGGCTGTCACCCTTTCCTCCCATCTTGTCTGATTGGCTGCCCCTCCCCCAATACCACTTTGCTATGTGTAATCTGGGCCCTGTGTGTTGATTGCCTTGTTTCTTCTGGGTAATTGGTTAAGTGTTACACTGAGAAATATGAGGGGAGTGTAAACAGTGAAAGCTGAAGAGTTTATTGAACACTCAATAACCTTGGTTTGAGGTTTGTGGGTCAAAGGGTCACAGTAAGGGGCATTGATTGTGTTTGTGCATATTGTCCGTGTTTTCAATAAAGTTCAATCCGAGGAAACGTTGTCTGAGTCTTTGATTTCTCTAATAATGGCAGGAACTGTGTGTGTGACAGAAAAATGGGTATTCTGCAAAGTTCATATTCTGCATGTGTACTCTTTATAACCCAATGGAGTGTAGTGCCGCGATGCCATCAAATAATGAATTGGTCCTCTGGGGACGGTTGCACAAAACACTTCAAGTTTTTTCATTGTTGCTACACAGTAATGTTTAAGTGAGAGCTACTTCTCTCAACAGATCAACAGTTACTCTGCATTTACCGGCGTGAGTCTAGCTACTTACAGTGGTAGCCGCATATTTAGCCTTCATGTTTAGACTGCAGCACAATAGCCTAACAGAGTGCTTTAGTTGTGGGATGGGTTAATTTGTCTCCATAAACTTGGCCATGTTGCACTAAAGAACTAGAGAGCATACAATTTCTGGGGTAATTGTGAGGGTGTGCTTGTGGCTGCCCCAGCTGCCCATAGTCTCACTGTGTTTACTGATATCAACCACTCAGTGTTTTTACATTGCTTTTAGACAGCAAAGAACATTTGTGTAGGTTGTTGGTCAACTCGTCCCGTTATCTGGTTATTAATTCCTGGAGAGCAACCATTAGTTGACATGTGCATTGAGTTTTTGTGGGAGTTTTTCCTTGTCTTCCTTGAGGGTTTAGGTTGGTTGAGAGGCAGGTCTATGGGCGTATGTGAAGCCCTCTGTGACATGCTTGCGTGTAAAAGGGCTATACAAATACATTTTGATTTTATGTAATCTAGTAAACTTGTAATAAACCATACAACCAACATTGCTTCCAGTTGATAGGCCATAATGTAATTGTACACAATACAGGATTAAAAAATGAACACCCATCTTTGCTATATTGAAAGGGTCAATTGTAGGCTATGGGACTATACTATTCCAGTTTGTCTACACTCCAAAACATCGTTTCCAACCCAGCGGCTAGTTAAATATATAGGACAGAACACACGTTGGGTTAAACTAACCCAGCAAGATGGGTTGACCATTTAACCCAGAATGTTGGGTTGGTCATTAAACGCCTCAATGCCTAGCTAGCATTTAAATTGATTCATACAAACACGAAGAAAACACAACGTTGTTAGCACATTTTTTATTTTCTGTTTAATGTAGCCTTCTGTACAGTAGACTAACGCTACCTTTTCTATTTGTATTACCATCCACTTTTGGCGCCTTCACGAACGAACAGCCAGTCGTTAGCTAAGCTAGCTAGCTAGCTAGACTAGAGCTATCTAGGCTACTAGAGCTACGCTAAACATTCCAAAAGCAGACAGTTGCAAAAAAAACTCCTTAAAACAAATCGTTTGCAGTAGGCTACCGTACGTTTATTTCGGTAGGGTTCTTCTGTATAGTTGACATTTGCTTCGCTGGCTAGACTAGTAAATGTAGACTAAGTTAGCCGGTTGCAAACTGAGGTAGTGCTAACGGCTAAAACAAGCTAACGCTATCCTCAACAACACCTACAGTACTAGCTAGGACTCGGAGAATCTCACCATTCAGTTGCTGCAAGAAATGTGGCTACAGTACACCGCCGGACTAGTATTTTTGCTGTCCCCTTATCTTGGTAGGTAGGCTACAACAGATAACCCTTTAGTAAATTAGCAAAATATGTCCTTGCTGAAAAGACCGTTGACAATTACATGTATGCTGCAGATGAACCAGCAGCTGGGTTATAGTGAGGCATCCGCTGGATAAGGTACCAGGTGGTCGTATCTAATGCGTCGTTGCTAACATGTGCCGACGCTGTGACGTAGACTATTATAACTGAGTAGTCTACCCTTTGCCGACAAAATCAACTTTATGCCACAAAAACGTTGTATGGTCCTAAACTGTGCAACGGAACGTACATAAAAGTAATAGCAACTCAATCGGGACCAAGACGAAACTTTTGACGTCAACGTTTTCTATGTAGTCCAAATATTGACAGAGAAATAGGGCGGCAAAAATAATAATAATAATAATAAATATATATGTGAGATAACAAAGGTTGTGCTTCATGCCGAAGGCAAAGCACACCCAATTACGAGATGACAATCTGATTCTCATATCAAGGTAGGAGATAACTTGTGTTAGGGTTAGCCTGTAGATTGCAAGCAGGTGTCAAACTCCTCTGGTTGTGGATACTCCATTTTGAGATGCTTCTTGTTCTGTTGTTTTTGTTTGGCCATTGTGTTTATAATTTATAGAGAACCAAGCATTATTCTACATTGAAAATGAGAAGTGCTGCATTTGGCCAGAAGGGGGAGCTCTAGTCTTAGAATGTGAAATTAGGGACCGTGACAGTGGTTATCCATTTTAACAAGAAATGTAACTTGTATTGATCAAATAAAATTGACTTTCTGAATCAGGTTGTGTTTTCTTACTTGTGTGACTTTGTTGGAGTGATGAGAGAGAATGTCCACTGTGTCCCATTTGGGTGTTTCCATGTACTGGATTTGACTGTTGTGACATACCCTATCAACCTGAATCTGGATACTTAATGGAAAATATCACTGAAAAATACTGGATGAATTCAATTACATATATTACTTGTAGTGTGTAACAAAAGTATGCATCAAAACAGTTTAAATGTTAAAATGTAATGTAAATTTCAGATAAAACAAACACCTATTTTATAAATATACACATTCTACCGCATGTATCCATGATTTAAAACCCTGTTCTTTTTTGTATCACTGGTTGGCCTTGACGAGAGTGGTGGTGATGGATGTCAGAAATTAGGTTAAAACCTCTTTATTCATCTGCCCCGGTTGGATAGCAGAAGCCTTTCAGAGATAAGCGTCTCTGATGGTCTTTTTCTCATTCTCCGTTAACAGAATTCCTAGGTTTCCCTCCCTCTCTGTCCCAAAGATTATCTGCAAATGCACTGCCACAGGGCTACAATCCTCTTTACCCTGGGGGTGACTGCCACAGGGCTACAATCCTCTTTACCCTGGGGGTGTGTTTTTACCCAGGATCTTGCTCAGGCTACTCTTATGTTTGATGACTTTGAACTTTGATAGCTCACCCCCTGGAAAACGACTAGCTGCAGCTTTGGTCTCGTAAGAGTTTCGCTGACTGACGTCACGCCTGAGGGCAATGTCTCAACTTAACCTAGAGAGGTTCTCAATTGATCTAAAGCACTCCTATTGATGATGTCTGTGATTACAGATATGTTCTCGTAGTAGGGCGGGATGTGTGTTTGTGCAAGCGTGTGTGTGGGGAGGTTATCTGGTTATGTGTCTGTGTAGTGTTGGCAGCTGTTGGGGTTTTTCAAATGTCAGGTCTCATTAGTGGAGAATGCTGATGGTTCTTTTAAAAGAGGTTAAATGCACACATCCAACCAGCTCAGTTTGACACATTCTCTATTTGTGCCCTTTTCTTCCTCCCCGTCATTCTTTTCCCCCTCTATCTGCCTCTTTCCATTTCTTGTCCTCCCCCTCTGTTTCCTCTGCGTCTCTTTCTCTCAACCCATTTCCTCCCCCTTTCCACATTTCTCTCTTTTTCATGGCTCTTCCCGTCTTGGTCTCTATGGGGATAGAAGTGTGTCTGTGAGTGGAGAGTGGAGAATCCCTTCAGTGTGAGCATAATGTGATTGGATGAGGAGAATCCTTTGAGTGTTGGGCTTTCTGTGGTTTGTGGGGAAGATTCTTTGATGTTACGTCGATACCAATGGAGACAGAATTTTTGTTCTAGTACTACTCCCTACTTCCCTTAACTGTCTGTTTGAATGTGTTACATGGCCTTTTTTGGGGTTATTTCCACCTGGGCAATTGAAGAATTCTTGTCTAGGGCATCACAATAACCTAGGCCTCAGTGTGATTTATGTATCACTTATATACTTTTCATATTCTGGCAACAATACCATTCTGACAGAGCCGTTTAGCTAGGTGCTCAGAAGGAGACAGATAAGATGTCGGCAGCCTCTTAAAATCAATTCGGCCTTAGTCTCCCCTGTAAGCTCCGACGCAGTCTCATTCCCCTGCATGTGTGATTAGGCCAGTGCTTAAAGCGCAGTAGCCATCCAAATGGCTGAGGCAGACATGCCACATATGATAAGCCCTGAGCTGGAGATATATGTATATGAATAACAGTCTCTTCCAGGGGAGACTCTGCTCAATGTTTCATAGGTTCATTTCCTCGGTGTCTCCTTGTCGTCTGAGATTTTGCTGCTCTTTCTGACATAGCACACAGGAGCAGGAGGTGTGGTATCTGATAATGGTCTGCACACACGCACACAGAGCTGGAGGTGTGAGTGGAACGGAGCAGCCGTCCGTGTACTGTATTGACACAGATGGAACACCAACCTTCACCCATAATGTAGGAACTAAGGGTTACCTTCTACTTACCTTCTAGCTTCTACTGAGAATATGTGCACGCACACATGGATTAGATGGGATCTGTTGAGCCATCACTGGCACACATTTCTGCCTTTTTTTTTACACAGGCACCGACAATTTTCGAAAACAATCCCTGACCAGCCATGCTAATAGCAAACAGCACCTGGTGTGCGTGACAGCTAAGCAGGTGGTTGACAATCCATTAAATGTAGATGCCCATCGTGTTATTGCACGATTTATAACAACGGCATATCACGTAATTAAGACGGGCCAGCCGTTTGCCTCGTTCCCCAGGGCTATTGAACTGCAGCAGAAGAATGGTGTCGACTTGGGTACTTCGTATCATACTGATGAAATGCCATGGAAGCTTCTACTAGCATCGAGGGACCAGGTTTCAGTTTCAGCCAGACAGAGTTGTGCAGAGATGGCTGTCAGCAGGGAAGAGAGCACGTCATGTTTGAGGTTAAAAGTAGGTTTAGTGTAAATAAACCCTTCGTTTGGCCCGCCCCTATAACCCTGCCCACTGTGTTTTGAACAAGAGGTTCTGGACCAAAACAAAAAGTGTATGAAAATTGTATCCACCCCCACTAACACAAACAAACCAAAAGAAGGATGCTGAGCAATCTCAGGGAGGTGCCCACTGCCTATAAAGTGCTCTATGTTGTGTGCAAAATGTGCAGAAGATTAGTCTTTAAAAGGACTAAAAGTTCAAAGATAGACTGAGTCTACTTTGAATAAACCATAGGATCAAAAAGAGCTAAAAGGTTTTTTCCCCCCATAAAAGAATAATACATTTTTAAGAGAAAAAAGAGCTTCTAACGTTTTCACCTCATCAAGGCTTCCTCAGAGAAGTACTGAGCTGATTGAGCCAAACAGGAAGTTTTATAGGGATGGGAGGAAAGCGCTTGTCCACCTCCTGTGGATTGTGATTGGCTCACCAGGCCATACCCCTCTCACTCCCCTGTGTTCAATTAAGGCCTAATTGAGCCAAACACGCCCATAGTTTGTAGTACGACTTAGCACGTGTTCACGTTTTCTGAAGTCGCCCAACTACTCTGAGGGGCAGTTCTGGGCGTATGTGAAGCCCTCTGTGACATGCTTGCGTGTAAAAAGGGCTATTCAAATACATTTGTATTTGATTTTGAACTCACCTCCTATCAACACTCAACCAAGGAGAAAGAGGAGCCCCCTCTCTTTGCTTTTATCTTTGCTTCTTTAGTAGCTGTTTCCTTTCTGTAGCTTTTTCCTCTGATTTTGTCTTTGCTTCTTGTGTAGCTTTGGCCCTTGCTTTTGGCTTTGTGTGACCTATGTAGAAAGTCTTCCACCAACTCCGAGCCAGTCTGTTGTTCATATCCAGTTTTACTGCATTCACAATGGACAATGTGTGAATGACCTTCATAAATTCCTCCGGTCTTATCAAACAACAATCCATATTACAATCTATATAACAAAACAACGATAACATACCTGCATTCACAATGGACAATGTGTGAATGACCTGGGGGGTATTCCATCAACGTCAATTAAGGAAAAGCGAGACTTATTTCGCCAAGTTTCACTTACTTTAGCGAGAGTTCCGTTCCATTAAGGTGGCTTATTTTAGTTCAAGCTACGTAACCAAGGTAACTTAGACACGGAACTAGCCTGCTCCGTGTCAGGCTAAAAGTCAAGCTAAACTAAAATGTGTTGCAAAGAATTTCAAACAAGCGGAAACAGAATCTCAAAAAACAGTTCCGTCGAGTAAATTCCTGTGCGCAAAACACTTTAGTCCGTGTTCGGAAATGTAAATTAAGACTTTTTGAAGTGCATACATGAACGATTTACGTGTTTACTTCATCTCCCAAAAATATATTAATTTAAATAAACAAGTTAAGAAATAATGTCACTAACTGTTTTCAAAAGACATTAGTTAAGTGACATAAAATAAGGCCGTAGAAACTAAGCAGAGCGTCTAGACAAGTTACAATCGCTTATGGCGTATCCGTTCTTTGACAACACTTTTATCTTAATAAATGCGTGCGGCAAAGTTATTTTGAAGTAATTTATTACTTGTGTTCAAGATGTGAAGACAAAAACATTATTAGCCCATCAAGTTCAATTAACCATGGCCTTCTTCAGTGTTTTGAATTTTATCCTACAATTTTCAATTGCTGCCACGTTCTTTTTTGGGTTATATTCTCAATCTCCTGTTGAGAATATCGGCCATAGGCCAGCCTACTGTCAGAACGGTTTCAAACAGCTCATCAAATTACGCTAATTCCTATCAGTAAATCACTGAATGCATGTTAATTTGTGTAAAATGTCTACAATTTTTAACGGTCGTAATGGTTTGACAAGTTGTCTCCCTTGTCATGTTAATTGCGGCAACCCTTTTTGGGGACAACTCCCAAAAAACTCAAAAAAATCAATTTACGCTGCTGAAACAACACCACTCTGCTGGTTTACGCTTTGCTTTTTTGCGACATAATTCCTCTTTTCGACGATCGCCTGATCTGGGCTGCACAGTCTAAGCTCATTGAGGTCTAGCTTGAATTAGCGTTGCCTGTTAGTGGAACGGAACGTTAGTGGAACGGCTTGAGGCTTAAGTCTGAGTTGACGTTTACCCAAGTGAGACTTATTCGTTTTAGCGAGACTTGCGTTAGCGATGTTGATGGAATACCCCCCTGGGATGGAAATTCAAAATGTTGTCCTCCGGCCACTGTGGCTGGTGGATTTCAAAATCTACCAGCCACTCAATGTTTTTACCAGCCACTTTCTTGTTTTTAAACCGGCAATGTGTAACTGCATGTGAAAATTCTTTTGACGATTCGTGGTCTTTTATGGCTTCCAGTTTTAGGTTTTTAGTCCCAACCAGGGTTTTTCCTGGGTCAAAATGGGTCTTCGGTTCTCAAAAAAAGATATATATATATTATTTTTATTTGTTTCTAATCCATGTATTTATTCCCAGGTTTTTTGCAATTTCCTTTATTTTCTTCGTGCCTACACTATATATTATCATTCCAGGTCAAGAATACCAATGGAGGCTGCGTTGGAAATCGTTAATCAAACTTTTGTCAGCATTTTGAGTGGAAATTTAATTTGCATTTGTACAGGTGTAGTCATGCAACGTCAGTTGTCGCTCTGTCCATTCGCGCACCTCACAGTTGCGTATTGATCAGACAAGAAGACACGCTTATCAACTCGATTACCAATTATTTGTTTGTAAACATTCAGGATGCGCGCGCAACATAGTGGCAGAAAACCGGGAAAGATAGCTTTTATAATGGCCAGAGAATTACACACGGATTATACAAATGGTTAGATTTAAAAAGACGAAAAAAGTAGAGGACAGCCACATCTTCACGTCATGTCACAAAGTTCATAATTTTACAGTTTTACAGTCAATTCTACATCTAAAAAGTCGAGCAAGGCAGCTTTCAAGAGATATGGGAATTCTGCTTTTAGCCAGCTGGTCCGATTATTTTTGTGATTTGTGTAAACTGGCAATCTGAGTGTGAGCCCGTTACACTGTTTTGAGGTTTTTCACGTTTTTCATCGCTGACTTTTTTTTGGCCTTAGACACTCGGGATTTGTCATAGGATCTCGGGAAAACGGCTTAGGCGCGCCCAAATTTTCCCTATGCTATTTTTATTTACCGATTGATGCCGCCCAGAGACTGGCTGTGGTGCTACGAGTTTTAGCCTCTGGTGGAAGCCAACAGGCTGTAGCGGCGAGCTACAAGCTGGCATCCTCCACGGTGTCTTGCATTGTGACAGAGGTCTGCAAGGCGTTGTGGACAACTCTACAGCCAGACTACCTACCCTGTCCCTCCACCAGCCAGTGGACAGCAATAGCAGCGGATTTCTGGTGACTCTGGAACTTCCCAAACTGCGTTGGAAGCCTCGACGGAAGCATGTCAACATCAAGGCACCACCTAATTCCAGGTGTGACTTCTTTAATTATAAAAGGTGCTCACTCCATTGTCCTGATGGCAACATGCGATGCCAGGTATCGCTTCACGATGGTGGACGTCGGAGGGTATGGACGGCAGAGCCACGGTGGCGTTTTTAAGGAGAGCACATTTGGGTCTCAGCTGCTTGACAACAAGTTGAACCTGCCGCCATCGGTGTTTCTTCCAGAGACCAGGACCGATGCCCCGCACGTGATAGTTGCTGATGCTGCCTTTCCCCTGCACAACAACATCATGCGTCCATTTCCAGGGGCAAATCTGAGCAGGGAGAAGATCATTTTCAATTACAGCCTCCAGAGCCAGGAGGGTGATTGAAAATACCTTTGGCATCATGGTGGCACGCTGGAGGATTCTTGGGAGATCGATTGAGTTCCATCCAGACAAGGCTGGGGATGTGGTCAAGGCTTGTGTAGTTCTCCACAACTACCTGGCCTACACAGATGAGGCGACCACACCTGAGATCCGCTACATACCTCCCAGCTTCTCTGATACCGACTCGAGGGGAACGGTACAGCCTGGTGAGTGGCGCAGACTGGTGGCTGGTGATGCCAATCTGTCAGAGACACCAAAGATGCCAAGGAGCCGTGGCACCAGAGCTGCTATGGGTGTGAGGAATGACTTGACACAGTTCTTTCAGACGCCTGAGTGAGGTTCCATGGCAGAACGACATGGTGTCGCGTGGCACACTTGACCCCTGATGATCTTGCCTGATACGCTGGCTTTTAAAATTGTAAATAAAAAAACTAAACTGTCTCAAAACCTGTTTGGTGTGTTATTTTTTCCTTTGAATACAAACAAGGTGCAAAACTAAAAAATGTCTAACAATACTAGAATAATCTTTACAAAGTGCAAATAAGCAGTATAGTGTCATAAATTACAAGTTACAATTAAACAACATAATCTTGACAACTGGGCAACTGGGCAACCATGACAGGATGGTTGAAGCCAAAGGTATTTCAGGCATGAAAACGGGTCGGGGGTGAAAAAGGTGAGAAGGATATTACCCCTCTAAGGGGGTCCGGGTGCATGCTCCCCCATAAGAAAAATATTCCATATTTTAAAGCATCAATCTGATGCATTTTGAGAGACTTTTTTTGCCAACCTGGGGAGAGCTGGAGAAACGTAACTTCAGCCATGAGTCAAGAGGCTAGTTAGGGACTACCATGCGTAATGCGAGCAAATTTTCTTGGCTGATTTGAGCCAAAAATAGTTTTTGGAGCTTGATGTAAAACAAACAAACATCCGTTTGTCCAATTGGTAAAACATTGTCTAGTGAAGGTAATACGTTTACGTTTCTTAGCCTGGTTTTCCATCTGTCAGTGTCACTGTCGTGTGTAAGCGGCACTAAGGGCTTAGACTTTCATTTTATTAGTAGGCTAGTGAAAACAATTATAAGGCAAGCGGCCCTCTAGCCCAGAAGTGCTTCGGCCCATCGGGAAATCTCCCGGTGCTCCCGCTGGCCAGTCCGGTGGACCACCTTACCTTCTGCCTTGTCAGTCCCCTCACCTCAAAATCTACCTCTGCAAAGACGGTAGCGTAAATTTATAATTTTCCACCGGAGCTTTAGCTAGCTGGCTAACGTTGCGTTCTCTCCTGCTGCTCTCTCCTGTCAACAGAGCTCCTGGGTGAGTTGGTGGTCTGCACTGGTGATGCAAGGCCCTTCGCGTTAATATTTCCATGCACTCACGCTCCCTTCTGACACGCGCACCTGTTCGCAGTTCACTGAATATGAATACACCAAAAAACAATTTCTCATCGAATCTACACGATTCACGTAGGTCACCTATTTTGGTTTCAAAACTGCAAATTTCGTCGAAAGATGAGGGATTTTCATGCCTGGTATTTGCATCCATATGGCCCTGGGCATAGCCCTGTTCATACATCAGACCATACATTTCATACAGACCATATAACTTAGAAGGATAGGATGGAGGGCTACTGCATTCTTCTAATAGAGTAAATCTCTTAAATACTGTGAAGGTACTCTTTGGTAAGTAAAAAAAAATGATGATTGGCATAGTGTTTGTAGAGTTAATATGAACTAGCATCTTAATGAAAGCTTCATTAAAGGTGCAAAATAAGTAAAGTACAAACAAAGTGCAAAATAAGTAATAGAAAGTAAACAAGGTACAAAATCTAAAACTATTTACAATCGTAGTAGGTTGAAACAGGCACACGGTCAGCCCTGTTGTCATGCATCAGCGTGTATACCTGGTGCATAATGTCATGTTGCCTGTCTTGGCGCAGATTTTGGTCAAACCTATGGTTTGCCCGAAGCAAGTGAATTCGTCCATTGGTGGTGGTGGAGGTGGAGAAGGTTCCTCGGCCACAAATCTAGAGTACATTTCGATCCTGCGCTCCTTGATCTTCGACAAAGCATCGGCGGTGATGGCACACTGTTCTAGTTCCATCGGTCTTCTCCTCTTCTTCTGTGAACGAGGAGATGGCGGTATCATGGAGGCTGGAGGGGTGGAGAGTCAGAAACCTGGGAGGTGGATGGCATGTTGAGGTGGATGGCTCAACGGAAGCCTCAGGTTCTGAGGTGTGTGACTCTGGGGAGGCCTCGGGTTCTGAGGTGGGTGACTCGGGGGCGGGGGAGGCCTCAGGTGCTGAGGTAGATGACTCTATCCCCTCCCTGCATAATGGCTCCGTCTGCTTTTCACAATAATAAAAGAACAGTCTGTTAGCAATATGAAAATTGCATTTGGCTACAATGATAAAAGTAACACAACTGCATTCATTACATCAACAATGTAAGCACTTCAAGAACAGACAGTTGGTCTTTGTTTAGTGCAGTTTGTGTTTATGACCAGAAGCCTGACCAAGCTGGCGGGTAGTGCCTATATATTTTCTATTCAAACAGCACTAGCGATTGCATAACATCTACAATGCAGGCTCCCTCGCCAGCGTTTATCCCGTATTCCGTTTTGCTGAATGTTGAAGCATACAACGACAATGGGCCCTATTTTGACGATCTGAAACGCAAGTATGAAAACGCAAAGAGCAAGTAACTTTGTGGGCGGGACCCCGGTGCGGTTGCTATTTTGCCGGCGGGATAAATGACTTTGCGCCTGGCGCAAATCTAAAAGGGGTTGGTCTGAAGTAGCTACATTACTAATGGGTGTGGTTTGGGTGTAACGTGCAATAAACCAATCAGAGCGTCATCTCACATTCCCTTTAAGAGTAGCGCTTGTTCCATGGCGGATTGCTATTATAACGGCGGATTTGCTAGGCGCACGCCAGCTGTTCAGTCTAGGAGACCGACGTTCTCGTCAGGGCCGTAAACGATAGAGAAGTGACATTGTATTGGAAAGGCAGAGCAGTTTTTTCATTGCATTAAGTTGCCCACTCATGCTGCTCATTCAAATGTAGCCTATTTTTACATATATATTTTTAAATTGTTTAGTTCTTAGAATTAGTTTAACGTTGTACTTTTTTACTTAATTTAAGGCCCGTATATGTCTATTGTTTGCTTCCTGCGAAATTAAATTGAAAACCGAAATTCTGATTCTGATGGGCATGGGCAGTGGCGGAGCCAGGGAATTTCCATTGGGGTGGCCAGGATGGGGCCAGTGATAATTTTTGGGTGGCAAGCATGTGTCTCACCAGGCGATGCAGAGCTATTTAAGACACATATAGGAAACATCTCAACATTATTCGGAATTCAGGTGAAAAAAAAGAATACACTTATTCTGTATTCATACTTGGTTTTAAACTGTGTTGATTTACCGATTGCTATTTGTGTTTTTTTTTGTATTGTACGACTGAGTCGAACAATGGTTGTAGAGATATGCAATGACAGTAAGGTACTCTATTTTATAGTAGAGATGTCCTCAGTTTATGGCGACAAGCCAAGTCAATTCTCTCAGTGTATCATCAGGAATACAAAACAAGAATGCAAAATTAGAAGTGCAATGTTTTTTTAATCAAGTCTGATCACAATATGGATTTATCTTTAAATAACAAAAAGTATAAAATACTGAGCTAATGTATAGAAATATGAAAATAAATAAAATAACATCCTGAATACAATTTGCTGAATTACAACAAATGTAAATATGACAAGCATTAACAGCCTGTTTAAATAAGCAGTGTCAATTTTTCTTCGATTCGATCCATAAACATCTATCAAACACATAATGACAAACATCATATTCACAATGGGTATTAGGCGGAGTCTGTAAGAATGATTCAAGTTTGAGCCACATTTACACATATCAGACAGAGAATCCAAACAGTG
>CAEFZP010000536.1:0-37466 GCA_903064625.1 Mallotus villosus | reverse complement strand
GGGGATAGATGGATACAGATAGAACGTCCAAATATTAGATAGAGGGGGATAGATGGATACAAGATAGAATGTCCAAATATTAGATAGAGGGGGATAGATGGATACAAGATAGAACGTCCAAATATTAGATAGAGGGGGATAGATGGATACAAGATAGAACGTCCAAATATTAGATAGAGGGGGATAGATGGATACAAGATAGAACGTCCAAATATTAGATAGAGGGGGATAGATGGATACAAGATAGAATGTCCAAATATTAGATAGAGGGGGTAGATGGATAGAAAGATAGAATGATAGGGACAATGAGAGGAGACACATTGAACAGGAAGACACAGAGAAAACAATAATTAGACATTGTTGATAGCAGAAATCTAATCTAGCATTCTGTTACATAAGATGTGTAAACACTTAAACATGTAATGGCTTCAAATAAACAGGCTATTGAAAAAGTTAAATAAATCACTTTTCAGGCCAGTAGTTTCCAGATGTGTGTGAAAACAGCTGGTACCATGAAATTTGGACTTGATTAAAATAATCTCAAGACCCACTGACTTGTTCAACATGAAGCAGAACAGTACAGAACTGATCACTGCACAACATGTTCTGATCACATTACACACTGATTTCTGCCTTTAGTGATGTTCACATGGCTCTAACATGACTTCAGTCAGTGTTTACAGGTCTGTTTTCACTACATTTATATTCATGTGTGAACTCAGCAGTTGTGATAAACCACAAAAACTCTGTGATTAAAATGTGACACTCTTACACTCAGTGATGTGATGAACTGAACCTCAGTGACTAGAAATCTGCTCACCGGCCAAGCAGGAGTTCTGGTCCGGTTCTCTCTGCGTCTGAGAGGAGAAACAGTTTGTTAGTATCTGATCAGAAGACTCTGAACACACACATCATCTGATCTCACAGCTAATTGGTTCTGCTCTTGTCTGTACAGGATGAGGTTTGGTCCAGACTTTTGTGGACTTGAAGTAGGTAAATGTTGTTGGTTGATGATCAGAGAGGCTGAATGTGTTCATGATCAGAAACATGGAAACGATCCCAGTTCTGCTCTCAGAGACTATCCAAAGCATTGGAGATCAGAGATCAGATGGAAATCAGAGCAGTAACACATCAGCTGTTAAATCTGTTCTCTGACTAATGATCGATGTTTCACTTCATTCATGCAGTTTGAGAAGGACAGGTCTGCTAGATGTTACACAGCTGCACACTGACAGGAAGCTTCACTTCATATGAAACAGAGCAGGTATCTGGAACACATCCATCAAGGAACTAAATGTTGGTCCTCACCAGTCAGAGCAGGAGCAGGGGTCAGAGTTCAGGTAGTCTAAAGAAAGAAGGAAAAGAAAGTTGTCAGTTAAATGTTTCCAGCTGAGGACACAGCAGGTTCACCAACAGGGGGGCAATAAAACACCATGTAATGACACAGCAGCTTAGACTGTGTGTCACTGGGACATGAAGCTGCTGTTGTTGTGGGCTTTTCACAATCAGCTTTCCATCATCATTCAGAAAGAGCACAGCTGTGCTGACGTTTCAGCTTTTATTTCCAGAGAAAATGACTGGTGAGACACAGTTAGAAGCAGCACAAAGTTTCATCTTCTGTCAGCTACCCTGCAGTGAACATTATGTGCTGAGCTGCTGCGATTGGCTGCTTTATCTGTCAATCACTGACACCGCCCACAGGGACAGGACAGTAAAATGGGGACATCCACAAATAAGGAAACACTTTCTGCTCACATGGGAGACTCACTTTAACTGGAAACACTAAAACTGTCTGTAAAACATGCATCAATGCACACAGTATAATCATCACCAGTCCACACATCCATTCAGTATTTCCAGGTGACAGAATCTGAATACATCAGTGCTACAAATATACCAACAAAGTAAAGATGCTTTCTAAAAGCTTCAGTAAATGTGGACAGAATATTTCTGTGTTCATTAAATGTCTGTTCAGGAGGGAATTCACTCACAAACTCTGATGTAACCCAAATAAAGTTTATCTGATCAGAGTTCAATGATCTTTAAATGCAGAATAGATTAACTCAGTCTGCTGATGTGATCTACAGCCTGTTTAACTTTACAATAAGTCTGTACTTACCAGCCAAAGCAGCAATCAGGTTTCTCTCAGTCTAAAAAAAGACACACAGTGTTAGTTATCTGAGTGTAAAGACTGAATCTACCTGAACAACACAGGGAGAGTATTGCTCATTATCAGCTGTCTCTGTCTCTCTGATCATTTACATTCAATAATTTAAATAGATTTATTATAATGTCTCAGTTACAGAGACATGAACATGATGTGGTTTGTGTTATTTCACAGGACCAGTTGTGCCAGTATCATAAAGTCCAGTTCAAGTGAGGTGTTTACCGCCATAGCGAAACTAAGGAGAACTGTCAAATTGAACACAAATATGGCGGCGGTCTCGTCGACGTGACGTCAGTGGTACCCATGAATACACGCATAAACAGCTTTGACCTCAAAACATTATTCGTGGTTAAACTAACTGAACAGAGGCTAGAACTAACACTTTTAACTAAGCAGAGACCAGCATGAATACATTTAGATGTTAAGTCCTCGTAAGTCATCTTAGACACAGCCTTAGCCTTAGTTGTAGACAATTTATAAAGCGACCGTTAGCATTGAGGCTAATGGTCGCTAACCGTTATAAGCCAAAAGCAGTCAAGTAACCGTGGCTCACGAACATGATATGTTTGCTGTTTGTTGTTTTATTGTTATACGGTTTACGTCAAAAAACAGTTATGTAACTTATTTGAACAGAAAAGGTGTTCCACAACTCATACATTTGCATTGTCGACAGACCAAGTTAGAGAGGTAGCTATTTACCTAAGCAGACATTCAAGAACAAGAATTGTGCGTCGCGGACCATGACGCAGATACAACTAGAGAGCATACAATTTCTGGGGAAATTGTGAGGGTGTGCCTGCATATTTTCAAGCATTTAGCCTACTCATAGTCTATTGCATAATAATTCATTAAGAACACCCTTGGAAAGAAGCTACTGTAACGTTATCACTGGAAATATTTCTGATGGAATCGCGATTCAAACAGTAGCTCTATGTCTGCTAACTTATGACATGCCCGCAAAAACGTAAATACGCTTGACATTTATTTAGTGGAAAATCGCTCATGCATAAAAAGCTCAATAGCGATCATTGTCAGTAACAACGCAAAATGCGATATAGCCCTTTGTGGAGAAGCTGCCCCGGTAAATTGTATACTACAGTGTTCGTCTTGGTGGCGATCGTTGGTTGAACTTTCCGTTGTACGGTTTAGGCTGAAATTAAATATTGCTTTCATGAACAGATTGACAAGTTTAGGCTGTGTCAATGAAGTTCGGGTTAGTAGTCAGACAGTTTCACCTATTGAAATACTTTTAATTTAAGGGAGTGCCGAACATGTTCTGTCGCCGTTTGACTTCCTACTGTAAACAGCTGTGGATGTTTTTTTAGCTACACAGTGTCTCGCGTAGGCTACAGCGTTGCAGTACTGGTTTGAAATCACAGGTAATGATTATTTCACCAACAAATCGTTTACTTGTAATCTAATGTCATAATAAATCGTACAACGAAAATGTATTTGTGAGTAATGTTTATTTTAACGATTGAAAACAGATGCAGCCTAGACCGCTGTAGTATGTGTTGCCCGGGCAACATAGGCTAATGTAATGATGCTAATGCTTCAGTGAAATAGTAGACTACCGTTTCCGAAAGTCGATGTAGTTCCTCAATAATATTAGCTTATATTGTACATTACACTTAACAATTGTGTTTCATATCAGAAAGTAACATTAGTAAATAGTTATCACCCTGGCCTCTTTGCTTGTGGCGTTTCTGCAGCTGCCTTGCAGTAGCGTTAAAGCTATAGTTAGCCTATAGCTATCTCCCAGAAGTTAACAAGCTGCTAAACTAATGTTAGGCTAGAGGTAGTCACGCGTGTTTCGTGACGTTAGTAGCGTCAGTGACTGTGGCTAGCAAGTTAGCCAGGTAAATAAAAAGACAAGCAACTCAATGGCTACCAACTTTTGACATGACGTTTTCTAAGTAATCAAAATATTGACGGATGCTAGGGGGGGGGCACGATACGATCCTTTCTGTGCTGCAACAGTCTTCTATGCACGTCGTATCTAATGCGTCGTTGCTAACATGTGCCGACGCTGTGACGTAGGCTATTATAACTGAGTAGTCTACCCTTTGCCGACAAAATCAACTTTATGCCACAAAAACGTTGTATGGTCCTAAACTGTGCAACGGAACGTAAATCTGATAAAGCAACTCAATGGAGACCAAGACGAAACTTTGGACGTCGACGTTTTCTATGTAGTCCAAATATTGACCGAGGAGAAGGGGGGCAAAAATAACTAGAAACGGCTGTTCCTGCGAAACAGCAGTGAGAATGCTGAAAACCTGAATGGGGATAGCTGACCGTGCTAAAAAAGCTGAAAATATTGTAGAAAGTTATAAGCTGAAGCTTCAAAGCGCCCGAAAGGTATTTTTGAAAGGGGCTGGAGCTGGACAAAGGCATAAAACTACAGAAAAGAGAAGAAACATGCTAAAAGAGAAATAAGAATTTGAACATTTAGTAGAAAGTCATTTGCTCAGGTTTCAAAAGGCCTGAAATGTATGTGAGTTAGGACCTGCAGCGAGATGAAGGCCGAAAAGTAGACAAAAGAGAAGAAAAGAAAGATGAGCTGCAGGAAAATGAGAACATTTAGCAGAAGAACAGTTGCTGAAGTCTGGGTTGAACGAATTTGAAGGTAAAAGGACAACACTGGAATTACTTGAACTTGCTGGAAAAAAGGCAGAATTGATTAAATGGCTGAAAAAAAGTTGAAGGTTTAAAGAAGGAGATGGGAGATGAATCCTGTTCATATTTTGAATTTGTTTTCAATCTTTGTAAAATGAAGTCACCTAAAGATGCTAAATAAGTTGAGAAAAGGGAAAAATTAGCAGAAATGTAGTAGCTGGATCTCATCAGAGCTGCCTGGAAGTACTTGTGGAAGGTCGTGGAGCTGAATTAGCATTGAAAAACAAACAGTGCTGAACAATACAGTGTAAAGAAGTTCAACTGTTAAACAAATATATATTTAAAGAAGCCAATATGACCATTGGTATGTACTCTGATATTAGAAGGAAATGAATAAATTAAAGCGTGGATATCAACTCTAACATGGCCTGTATCTTGTATTGAAAGTGCTCGAAAATTAGCTCGTCTAATGTCCTAGTATGGTGGACCGAGAAAACATTTGTTAGTCAAAGCGGATGTCGTGGGAGAATTCCTACTGTGTTAGATTTACTGCTTCAAATTGAAAACGGAGACGACATTTAGAGTAAAGACAAGTTACTTAACATTTGTGTTCAATATCGTCAATTAAAAGTAAAAACTTCTCAGTTACGAAGCGTTTGTTCCTAGGATTAACGCGAGCTGCAGCAAACACTTAGAGTTAGCTAGCTTAGCTACAGTACCCCAGCCCCGGTTTGGCTGTTCGTTACAGCCAGCTATGACAGTCTTGAGCCTCGATTTGTGCAGTTTCTGGGAAACTGTGCTCAAATAAAACGATCTAGCTAGATTATGTACACTTTAAAGCTCAATGTACATACCTTGTTTGGCCAAGTTTGGTCGATTGTGGAAGTCCAACCGTTTTTAGTTATGGAGAGCCATCGCGCTAGCTCAATTTGAAGAGACAATAACCGAAATGTTGCTAGACCCACACCTCAAACGAGTTAACCTAGACGCAAACCTATATGTCCAATCCAAAAAATAAGGATATTTTCCGAGACCCAAGACTCTGCCGAAACTATAGCTAGATATCCTGTATGTGTCTGTGCGGTCAGAAATACAACTCGTTTGGCAGTTTCAATCACGTTCATGGTGCGTGTCTGTTTGGTTACCACGGTGACGGCGCAGGTGTGAAAGCTAATTACAGAGAAAAACGACCATTTACCTAGCATTCATACCTCAAACAAGTTGACCTAGACGCAAAACTATACTTCCAATCAAAAAAATGAGGATATTTTCCGAGACCCAAGACTCTGCCGGAAACCAGAGATGTCCTTTATTTGTCTGTGGAGTCAGAAATACGACTCTACCGGCAGTTTAAAAAAACGTCTACTTTCGAATTTCCCTGACGAATTGTAGCCACCTCTCCATTGAAGTCAGTGAGATCATTTGAAAGGCTGCCCTCGCTTCAAGGCTCCTATCTGAAAATCTGTAAATGTGAGCTCTCAAGCAGTTACAATGTCTGAAAGAGGACAAGTTTTCCTACATTTTAAGTTATAACTTGTTTCTGTAAGTTAAACTATATGAACGTTAGAGGAATTTGTTTGACAAGTTAGTTGAATATCGGAAAAAGAGCCGCAAGCAGAGTGTGCCACTCTGCTTCCTTAATCATTCATAAAACTCAAGAAGGAGCAACATTTTTAATGTATTTAAAACTGTCATCATTCAAAATTGGCTGAATATTTTAAAAAGCTGAATCATTTGGGACTAGCTGAATGTCCTGTGAACATTTTAAAGGTTGAATGGTGTCTCTAGCTGAAAGTATGCTGAAGTAGTTACGTTTGAAAGAGGAGGAAGCTTTTTAATGATTTGAAAGGATTTACCATTACTTTTAATGGGAGATTAATTAGCACAAAAACCTTAATTATTTAAAAAGTATAAAAGTGAGAAATACCAAAAGTCATAGCACAAATCTCATGAAGGAGCTGAACGTTTTGATACCTAAATTATATGAATCGGTGAAAGTATGCAGGACTAGTTAAAGCGAGCGGAAGAACTAAGAAGTTGGAATAATAAAGAGAAACAGGAAAACAATATTGAGAATGCTTAACAGCATTCTCACAATAAAGAGAAACAGGAAAACAATATTGAGAATGCTTAACAGCATTCTCACAATAAATATATATGTGAGATTACAAAGGATGGCCACGTCATCGTGGCACACCCAATTACAATATGTTGTAGATGTGTTGCATTAAAGGTTTCTAGCCAATAGGCTAATTTGCAACCCCAGTCCCTGGTCAGGCCTTTCAAAAAAGTTAGGCTACATTTGTACTGCACGGTGTGAGTTACACAATCAAGCAGCAGATACATGATAACATCATATAAGAGGCCTCACAGGCTCCTGAGTTGTGTAACGTGTACACAAAGAGGACGCAGATGGTGGATCTGCTGCCGTGTGAGGCTCCAGTCGAACCAGTCTGAAGAGAGCAGGGAAATGGTGTTTGAACCAAACACGGGTGGGATTTCCGTTCCACCTGTAAAGCAACGAGCCAGAATCAATAGGATATCTTGTTGTTCGGAGACTCTGGCTTGTTCAAACGGAGTTAACATTCCTGGCGTCGCGGTCATGTTCTGAGAGTGGTGGATGTTACAGTCACCGTGTAATGCTTCATTCATTTTGATAGATCAAAGAGCACTGGCGGATCTCAAAGGGACAGGAATAGAATAAGACCAGTGTGTATGTGTGTGTACAGTATTTGTGTGCGTGGAAGAGTGTGTGTGGGAGGATGTGTGTCTTCGTGTGTTTGTGTGCACCTGTTGTTGCGTGCGCGTGTTATTTTGTGTGTGTTTGTGTTTGTATTCATTGCATTTGTTGGCACTTGGGGCTTGGCTTTTCAGGTGTAGCATGGTGTCCAAGTCTCCCAGAATGCATTGCAGCCTTGTAATTGACTGCCCTGTACGTGACAGTGTTGTTTATGCTGAGCGCTTTGGCCCTTTGAGATATTAGTTTACTGCACCCCTTCTCTGACCCCATTCTTCACTGATCAAGAAAGGAGGAGGGATTATCTTCCCAGTCACACAGGTATTGATTTAGCTAGTTGTTTACAAAAAGAACTTGTTGTGTTGAACATTTGTTTTTATGAGCCTGTTTTTGTCCTTTTTTGTTTTTGGGACTGATACTCTTATTTATTTGATTATATTTACATAATTTGTATTGTGGTGGGATTGTATGATCGCTGTCTGTGGTGAGTTAAATACGTGCCCACTTCTTTGGCATCTTATGAATGGATTACTTCTCTATTACACAAACTGGTACATGTGCACAAACACACGTGTGCAAGCACACAGAAATCCCCCCCGACACGAGTCACTCTCCAAGACACGATCACTCAGTTAATCACAGCATTCGCAGCAAACATTCTTTACTTGGATTTTCTTACCATTCCATTAAGCTGGACTCATTCTCCAAAAGTTCCCTGCACCATTAACTCTGGAGAAATGTGTAAAGTTCTGTGAATGTGGGTATGTGTGTACATTTGTGTGTGAGGGAAATCTGTGTCCTTTTTGGGAGAGGAATCTGCACTGAAAACACAAATTGTTCTAGAATATATAGACTCACCAAGACTGAGCTGGCGAGTGTGGTTGTTATGGAGATGGAAACAATGATAGCAGTACTACAGGTGCTCTGTCTGATGATGTTCAGAACCTTGTACAGTTCATTATCACCGTGGAGAGGAAGGTGCTGGAACACTACTCGTGCTGAGAGCCCGTGGATGGTTTGATTTAATAAGGACATTAAAAAAGCCCTATCGCTTGTCCTTAAGAGAAGGTCACTGAGTCTAAGATGGCTGAAATGCTATGATAACAGTCTGATGATGAGATAGCAGAGGAATACAAATGTAGAGCAATTCTGTGCTCTGGTCATTTCACAGACTGCCAGACACACTTGATTTCCTGGTCCGTTTCCATGTATACGGAGTTTGTCGTTGCTATGGATTTGATGACCTCCCCATGATTCCGAGCGAGGCTGAGGTTTTTTGCTAAAAGTTGCAGTTCCTCTCATTTAGCCTGTAACATTGAATGCAGTCTCTAGCCTTTAGCATGGTGTTGAATTTCCTTTAACGATAACTAAACCTAAAACATGATTGAGACCCGACACCGTGGACTATGATTTGTGTCCATGGAGACAGCTGAGACCTCAGAGATCGATGACCCTTTGAGGAGACCCCGTATAGCACCTGTTTCATCTTTCCGTTTCCTGAGCTATTGTTGTCCTGAGGAGTGTAACTTTTGACCCGGCGTTGAGTGCTGAATGTGGGGGTTACCAGGGGCCCCTACTTTGGGTGCTCTCTGGTGGTGTCCTTGGTTCGCTGGTGGAAACGGGAGCATATTAGCAGTCTCTCTCAGACCCTGTGGTGCACCTGCAATCTCCTGATGTTTAACCCTGGACTTCATTGGAGTGTTGCAGTGATTACTGCCCGTCCAGGGGGACATCGATTGTCCTGCTCCTCCCAGGCAAGCCCCACACAATGCTGACGAATGAACTCATGGCCCTGCCAAGTCCAATTAACTGTCAGTGCCGCATCGACGAGCGCCTCCGTTTGTTGAGAGTGAAGAAAAACAAACTTTTAATCAAATTTGCCTCAGGGCCCCAGGGTATCCGGGGCTGTGTTTTGCATTCTTCACTGTTCTCTCCTTGCTTGCAGTTGTGGCAGCCCCCGGAGGGTTCTATGGCATTGTGCTTGTAGGAAGCAACTCCAACAAGGAGTTGTGCCTTCCTCTACTGACAGGTGGAGCCAGCTTCCAGACTCCTTCATACCCAGTGCTGGGAAAGGAAACTCTTATTGTGTCACACACATCCTGCTGTTCCAATGGATTTTCTTTTTAAATAGAGGGTAAATCTTACCCAAGTTTATGACTTTTGTTGTCGTTGACTACATGCATATCGCTGTCTGAAATGTCTATAAGCCTGTTTGACTTGCAGATCGATAGCGCCTTCGGGTTCCGAACTTGTAAATTTGTTTGTGTTTTCTCTGAACACGCTCCGCCGTGACCTCCACAAACAGCATCTGTTAATTCTCCCAAGGTCAAGATAAACTGCTCGACTCTCCCCCATCTTTGATTACACTAATGCAGACATTACAAGCCCAGAAATTCAATTAAATCGGTCGCTTTAGCCTCAGAAGAAAATTGGAAGGCAAGGCACAAGGCGGCGCGGAGACGCTATCTCCTGGGTGAAGCTTACTAAGTGGAACAAAGGAACGCAGTCTGGGATGTGAGCATCGGAAAAGGGCATCTGGATGATAAGGATCACAGGGAATTTTACAGGAAATGTAATCGCTGTGAGACACTAGGATGCATTCACCAGGAACGAGGCTGCGCAGTGCAGAAAGCTTTAAAGTAGGGATGACCAAGGTCATTCGCAGTACAACATTGCTTCAACGTTAATGTTAGGAGATGTTAAAGGCTGAGTTGGGTTGGACCGGCACAATAACAAGGCTATGAGTGAGAACGATGTCCTAGTGTACACACTTCGTTTCAACTTTCCAATCGAGCTGTCCACTAAGACAGAGAATAGCAGAAACTGCTGACCAGCTGCTCTGGGCACACACTTTCAGAGTGATTCATTAAATGTTAGATGTTAGATTTGCATACCCTTTAGGCCAAGAGATTCCTCTGGGCTTTTTATGGTGGAATATTTGGATTGTGATGCACAGTCACCTCAGAGGTGTAGAAATGCCAGGTATAACTTTGTCTTTCCTTCAGAATCAGGCAAAAAGTAATATTCGGGTGCATGGATCAATGCCCTAGATGCTGAAATAGACTAAACATTACTAAAATGAAAATAGTTGGATACGAATCAATTGTTTGGTTCTATTAGGCAGACATTTACAACAGTATCAGCAGTGAATAACATTGTCGACTCGTTTAAGAGCCTTACATTAGGATGTCGTTGAAATGCTGTGAAGCAAAATAATGCAAAGAGTTCTTGACTTACTGTAAAAACATAACATCCCTGCAGGCTGGGCAGATTCGGTTTAGCCCAGTTCAAAGCCCTCATCAGACTGTCAGTGGGGGAGACACAACCACACACACACCCACACACAACCACACACACACACACACACACCCACCCACACACAACCACACACACACCCACACACAACCACACACACACACACCCACCCACACACAACCACACACACACCCACACACAACCACACACACACACACCCACCCACACACAACCACACACACACCCACACACAACCACACACACACACACCCACCCACACACAACCACACACACACCCACACACAACCACACACACACACACCCACCCACACACAACCACACACACACCCACACACAACCACACACACACACACACACACACACACACACACACACACACACACACACCCACCCACACACAACCACACACACACACACTCACACACACACACACACACACACACACACACACACACACCCACACACAGTTGCTTTGTGTACCTTCACTTTCGCTGTGACTTTGAGAATCCACAGGAATAATTCATGGGACTTGCGAGAACCACAAGGAAAGAACAAAACGGCATTCAGAAATTCAGCTCAACCGGTTCATTTCGAGATCATTTTGCACTCCAGGATTTCCTGACCTTTGTGAAGGAGTCTCATAATGTAATACATTAGTCTGTAGACCGCCTGTCAATATCGAGTGCCCTGCAGCTCCAGACCTCCAGAGTCCCACAGAGAGTCTTACTGAGTCAGTCCCTCACTTGTTCTTCCTTATGGACCCTACGCTGAAGAACTGAGGATACCACTACATCACTTACACGAGCCCACTCCATTTCTATTTACCAAACCTGACCCCACCAGCACCTGCCCACGCCTAGCTGGTGATGAATACTTTATAAATATATTGTAATTGTGTATTTTAATGGGATTCGTAGGTGCTCTTAATCACAAAGGGTTCTTGGAACATTAGTGCATCTCGTTTCCTCGAGTCGACAGCGTGGGTTTAGGCCTGATGACCTGCCTCCTGACCCTCGGTTGTCTCTCCGTTTCAGCTATCTGCAGTGATCATGAGCAGACATTCACCTGCCGACAACCGTCGACTCCCTCCAAGATTTGCAGCCCTCTTGATGATCATTTGCATAATGTTAGATCATTAAAAAGAAATTATCCTCTGCGTGTGTGTGCGTGTCGGTGGTGGAAGGGTTGGTCTGAGGGGGCCTTCGGAATTTTCCAGATCCTTCGAGCAAGCGCATTTCTCCCCCCCCTAAAAAGAAGTGTGTTTGTGTTTACGACGCCACGAACAAAGCAGGGACCCATCCCATCCCGTTTCCATCAAAAGCCCACGGTCATTATTAAGACGCAACAGCTGTCTTCTGTAGCTTGCTGTTTCCATTTGACTTCCACGGTGGCCTCCTCCCCGACGCTCTCAGTGGTGGGTGGACAGAATGCTCAAGTGATGTCCTTCATCCTGCCAATGACATTCACAGTGCTGTGTCTATCTTTAGGACGGGAGAGGAGGCAGTGTTCTCGCCGTGGCTCTGGAGCAGCTTGCCTGACACACGTCCCAGTGTGGCCTCGCCCGGTGGCCCTCTCTGTACCTCCACATGAGGGCTCGGGGAACACTGTTACGCTCCACTAGTCTGCACTGGCTTATGAAGAATCAGAATTCCCTATTAACGTATTAACATTAACAATGCTCTCCTCGTGATATCCGTAAGCATGTGTTTATGGTTCATGCTGCCCTCCGCTGCAGGACTTTAAAGGAAGATGAATAGGTCTCAGTCAGTGCCTCACGTCCCAGTCAGTCCAGTGTTTGGTTAAAGGCCTTCTTCTTTTACTGATGTTCTATTGATGCCAAGTGTTCCCCTCTCTATTGTCCATCTCCATCCCCCTCTCATGCCCCGTGCCCGCCCAGAACGGTGTCACTTGAATGTGGATCGGCCCTCCGTGCCGACCACGCCCCCTCCCACATCGACCGCCGCCGCCCCAAGGCTCGTTCCACTTCATCCTAATTAGAATTATTAATTGGAAATGGGAAATCGATGGGTGCAAATGAAGAGAGGTGCGTCTGTGCTTTATTGAGCTGACATTGTCTGTGGAGTGGCTGTCCATGGACATCGCTGACCCCCGCTCCGTGCCGGGTGTCGAAGGCTGCAGCGCCCACACTATCTTTATTTATGACCTCAGTCACCACGCGGGCAAATGTACAGTAAATAAACATGCACCCTATTATAGCTGAAGTCCGTAGGTGTCCTGCTACAGGGAGCGAAGAGGTTGTTTTTAACAGGACAAGGGTGGGGGGACGGGGGGGGAGGGTGAGTTATTAATTGGAAGACGCAGTGGGCTGTGTAACAATGTGCTGATAGCACACTTTCATGAGCCGTGTCAAGTTCTGTTGAATAAGCTGCTGCTTTACTGCATCCAGGCATCTCGCCCAGCGTGAATGCATTATGGACCAACCTGCAGCCTTTATTAGACGTTGCCCCTGTATCCCCCCCCCACGCTTATTGTCTAGCGGGCAGTCTGTGAGATGACCTGGCCTTGTCAGCTGTGGTGAACTTCCTTACCTTAACTCTGTTAATACGACGTATCGAAGAGCTGCCTGAGGGCGGCCCTAGCCCTTCTATCGATCCAGGTTAGAGTCCCGAGCAGAACCTGGACAAATGACCAGATCCTTCCCGGGATAAACATCCAGGTCAGACTTTGTAATCATTAGCGTATCCTCTAAAAGGAACGTGCTTTTACACTCATTAGTTGTGCGGTTCTCAAGAAACAGGCACACAGTTCCACAGTCACATCCTTTTAGCTTTTCAGCTTCTGTGCAGAGCTTCAAATCAGCAGCGAGAAAACTGAGCACCACGTGCACAGGAAAGGCTTCATACAGCAGTCTGTCACTAGTGTGTAAGTGTGTGAGCAGGTGCGTGCCCTTGCGTGTACTATGTGTGTGTGCACGTGTGTGTGTGTGTGTGCACGGGCTTGATCTGGTGCTGCTCCACATCCCAGGGGAAGGTGAACTCACTGGGGCTTGGCCAAGATGAATTAGGCCAGTACCAACAACACGCCCCTCACCCACAGCACCAGCCTGCTGCGTTCCCTGTTATTCCAATTCAGCAGATTTCCCTCCATGACTATTGGCAGTTACTTCTGTATATTTAGAAAAACATCCGTCAAGCTCACTATGAGGTATCCGAAATATGTTCTTGTGGTTTCAGCGTGTTAATAAATAACAGAGTAATGTGCGTGGGCAGACCGTGGTGGGCTGGTCTTGTAGCATGTTGTCAGCTGTTACAACTGAAGATTAAAAAATACAAAATAATGTCTTGAGACATTTATCATTCAAGGTCACACAACTATCATCACTTTCACACCAAGCCCTCATAGAAATCCTGTCTGCTCACACTGTTAGTGTAGCCAAGAGTCAGGGAGCTGTGATGAATGACTGCATGTAGGGTGAGTGAATGAAGGGTGTGTGAAGGAATGATACATTGGGTAAGCCTTTATTTATTAACGGCTCTAATTGAATTAGTTTCTGAGGAGCTAATCAGATCTGATAACCTCCTAATGAAGAGTTGATGCTAATAGAAGTTATTTTACAAATGTTCTGGTGAGAAGAACATCATAAATTAGGATTCTAATAATATTAGGAATATTCCGCCAAGAAAAAGCTGAAAACATCTACAGTATGTTATGACTTGTCTAAGCTATTTCGATATGCATTTCGAAACTTAACCGCCTTTACTGTACGACACTCCTCAAGTCATCTCACACTCCTGTAACCTTTCTGGAGGCTCAGGATAATCAAAACACACCCGAGGTGACAAATATCACCAGGAGCTTTTTGACTGCTGTGAGAGTAAAGAGCTTCTCAACTTCTTTTTGTTTGAGGGAGGCTGTAGAATCTTCCAGCATGTATTATTAAAGGTAGTGTTCAAACACTACTTTGAGTAATTTTGTCCGTTTTATTGTCAGGCCATGAATATGCGATCGCTCTCTTCCACAATATTGAGTTAGTCTAACTTTCCAGTGAGGTGTGTGCTAGGTTTATTGGAATGGATAAAAGCAGGTCTTTTACTGGAGCCCAGCTCTTTGGAGTTTCTCTTTCCGTGTTTATGTGACAGTGAGTGATTCAGGTTGGGAGGAGAGAACTTGGGCTGGCTGCCAGTCACTCCAATAGGACTAATGTGTCCCTGATCTCTCCCAGTCACAACTGGCCATTCCAGCGTGTCACTGAGTTATACAGCCACCTCTGTCCACAGCTATCAAGCCGTCATTTACGCCAGTCTCGGCTCCGGAGAAAGTCAGGGCACATCTGTATCATGTGCCCTGCTGAATAAATGTGGTGGGAAACTGTTGTGGCTTGTCTGCCGTTTGGATTCAGAAAGAACTCTGTCTTTGTGATGAGACTCGTCTTAAAGGGCGCCTTGAGAAGCTTATGTGAGCATTTTAAATGGCACATGCTCTCTACGGTGAACATTTAGAAAAAAAGCCATTTTGCCGAAGAGGCCAAGATCAGGGAAACTTCTCAGTCCGAGTCAAATGCCACTGAAAGCTGTTTAGGTTTAATCTTGTGGCAGCCAGCCACAATGCACGCACGCTTTAGAGAACACTTCATAGCTCAGCGCTAATGTGATAGTTCCCTCAGCCCATTCTCGACACATCACCTTCCCGAGTTTTAAGTTTGTAGCCCCTCCAAAAGATCTTTTGTTTCAGCCGAGGGGATCGCATGCGATGCCAACCCTGTGGGTGAGGTTAACCATGTTTACACCGTCATGCTTTGGGAACTGCTGGAGCACAGGTTGGCTGCTCTACGCTCCTTCTCATTAGTCTGTCCGAGTCTGGCCAGACCAGTTAATGGGGGTTGGCATGGCAGCTTCTTCAGTCCCTGGCCTGTGTGGGATTCACCACCCACGCTCTGCAAACCACAGGGGGTCCTCATCCCTCGCACAGTTTAGTCTCCCTCTCCAAAGCTGCTGCTTTAAACAACTCAAACCCAAAGTGACGTCGGCCAAAGTTTCTCCGTCTCCTCTCTGTTTGCCCACAGCGCACAGTGAACTCTGACTCCTTAATCACAGTTAAACGCTGTCAGAGCTACGAAGGGAGCGGCTGCCGTGGTGAGTCTGAAAAACCTTGGTACAGGAGGAAGACGAGCAGATAATGGGCTTTGCTCCCAATGTGCTGAGGCGTCCTACTGCAAGCTAAAGAAGGTTTAAAACTTCAAATGGGAACATTTGTGGAGCTCCCCGAGAGACGGAAATGTCTGCAAATTAAGCTCTGCCTACATTTCCCTTTCTTTCTGCTGTCACCCTCCCTCTGGGTTAGTCTTCCCCTCGACGAGTGGTCATGGAGGGCTTTTCAGAACCCCCACGGTTGGACTCTGCGGCGGGTGAACACTTAACGTCGGCCGCCTCAGCGTGCTGGTGGTCGTGAGTCGCGAGCGGAGGTCTCTGGGTAGGCGTTGCCCTGCTAGAATGGTGGACGTGTGCTGTTTTCCAGTGGGGGTGAACGGAGGGGCCACTGATGAGTGCTGATAGACTGCCCAGGAGAGCTGAGGTGGAACTGCTCGTCCATTACAGCGACCCGCCCCCGCGCACTTCACATTTAATGTGCCGGGGTCGTCGACGTGACAGCAGCTCAACCTTCAGGGAAGTCGGCCACGCCGGACCACTGGCCAGGAGCACATTAGATGGAATCGATAGTCGCCTCCCACCCCCAGCCCCGCGACGCAACCTTTAGCTGAGGGGCCGCTGTGTTCCAGGACCCCCTCCAGGACGGAGCTGCTTCCTGCAGGAGAAGCATGATCATCCTCCTGCTAGGGACTTGGCACAAACAGGCCCTCAGTGATGACCACGGAACAGGTTTCATTAAGGCCCCATCCCAGTTGATCATTGCTCTGGCAGGAAGGCGGCATTTCGGGAGGGAGTCTGGTGTCTTTGCCTTTTGTGAGCCGGTCTACTGTGATGTGGGAATCAATATGTAAATATTCACTGTCCGGGGAACTGTGCCCCATGCTGGGCGGTTATGCAAGGCTCTGTTGCTGCCTCTGTAAAAGAGACAGACAGTTCTGAACAGCTGTTGAACGCAGGGTTTATACCCTTCCATGTCCTTCCTGGTGCTGTTGACTTGGCTTCTTAGGACTTTAATACAGAGCAACTTGGCAATTTGTACACTTTATCAAATCATTTTGGTTAACAAATGATTTCTCAAATGAGCCGAAGAGATAATTTTGAGAGTAGAGAGACAGTGTATTTTCAGTCTCTACACCGTTCTCTTCTGGGGCCTCTGGTGTCGATAAAGCATTTAAATCAGCGATACATCTCAACAAATGCAAGACCATTACATTTTATTACTTTACAAATCTTCCTCCATGCCAGTGCCGGGGTACAAGTTGGCAAGTCAGACTCACTGTTGAGGATTTATCATCAGAGTTCACTTCTATGGGTTCTCCAATTTAAATGTGGGGATAAGAATATTTAATATCTCAGGTCTTAGGTCGATTACTTACAGTCTTTTCCCTAAATGTACATTCATGTGCGCTGATTTTTCACTGTTCTTGTAAGAGACCCCCCGATGAACATTGTGTACAAACAACAACGATGTAATGCAAAATGTGCCTATCAAGTACCATTAAAACCATTACCATGACTACCCATGTGCATGGGCCTTAATCGTCTGATCCCATGTCTCTCTCTGTGTCTGCAGGCTGTGAGAGTGACCACTGGGGGCCACACTGCAGTAACCGCTGCCAGTGCCAGAATGGGGCCAAGTGTAACCCCATCACCGGGGCCTGTGTCTGTACCGAAGGCTACCAGGGCTGGCGCTGTGAGGAGCCCTGTGAGCGGGGTTACTACGGCAAACTGTGCCAGCTCCCCTGCCAATGCCTCAATGGCGCCACCTGCCACCACGAGACAGGAGAGTGTATCTGCGCGCCAGGCTACTCGGGGGCCTTGTGAGTACCTGCCGCGTCAAACGCCGACGCCCTCCCGACTGTTTTCTGTCTCCGCGTCGCTCGCTCTTCAAAGGGGGGAGACAAATAAATATGCATGACGGAGATTGTTGTCAGCCGGTGGCGTGTGACTCTGGCGGCGTGTGACTCTGGCGGTGTGTGACTCTGGCGGTGTGTGACTCTGGCGGTGTGTGACTCTGGCGGCGTGTGACTCTGGCGGTGTGTGACTCTGGCGGTGTGTGACTCTGGCGGTGTGTGACTCTGGCGGCGTGTGACTCTGGCGGTGTGTGTGTTCTCTCGCTCTGTGACATGCCAGCTGTGGAGAGCGCTGCCCCTATGGGAGCCACGGGTCCCAGTGTGAGCAGCGGTGCCCCTGTCAGAACGGAGGGACGTGCCACCACATCACAGGAGAGTGCTCCTGCCCTGCAGGGTGGACGGTAGGAGGGCAACTAGGGAGGGAGGGAGGGGGGGGGGCGGGGAGGGAGGCGGGGAGGGAGGGAGGGAGGGGGGGGCAGGGAGGTTTTGGCGGTTAGATGACTTTGGAATCCTTACACATCTCCTCAAACTCACACAACTAACAGAACTAAAGAACTGTCGTTTCCTCAAAGAGGGCGAAGTCAGTCCCGTGTCTCATGACATTGTGGACGTCGTTGCTCCACATCAGATTCACAGTGAGTGTGTTTGTCTTAACCTAACCCAGCGTTTGACCCGCCTGGCTGGATTTGCAGGGTTCCGTTTGTGCCCAACCGTGTCACGCTGGCAGGTACGGCATCAACTGCAGCAAGGACTGTTCCTGCCGCAACGGAGGGATGTGTGACCACATCTCCGGCCAGTGCCAGTGCACTGCAGGCTACAGTGGACGCAGGTGCGTACATGTATCCTAACCTCTGGTAGAATCAGGCTGTAGACGTTTATAATAAAGGCTTCTTTCTCAGAGAAGGAGAGGTGGACTAAGACCACAAGGTGGTACTTATACATGTCCATTAGTTGATAAAAGGAACTATTTAATATAGGTACTTATGTTTTATTCATGTGCCCTATTAGCTGCTGCCCTGGCTGTGTCCATGTGTTGAGCTTTCATTTATCTCCATCCCTCCCATCCTGTCCATTGATCTCCACAGTGGGCGCCTTGCTGTTTGGTTTCAACTCATTAATTATAAGTAATGTCCTTTTATTAGGACTCCATTGACATCCACAGATCTCTCTAGTTCCCTCTGTCTGACTGAATGGCTCAGAGCTAGCCAGGCTTTATTAGTTCAGCCAAAGCAAGTGTCTTAAGGAAGAAACCCTTTTCTGAACCAGACTTACTTATGCGGTAATATTTAGCAAAATTGCCCTCATTCATTTAGCCAATGACAGGTGAATTAACCTGCCAGGGGTAATCTAAGATTATGTTATTTCCTCACCCACCTCTGCCCAGTTTAATAATACTTGTTCTTTTTGTTAAGGACTGAATCCAATGTAATTTAAACATGAAACATAACTAGGCCATTTTATAATTTAATTGAGCTATTTATCAGCGTCCTAATGGCTTTGTTGGACACCTGAGATTGATGTTCTGCCAGGATTGTATATTTAAGTTCCCTGCTCAGAATCTTCTCAGCACTTATTTTACTCAGGATAGTTAATGAAGATTGCTCGCCGGAGAAAACCCTTCTGGTGCTGTAGGGTAGTCCTACTGTAACTGCTAACATCAATAGGATTCAATAGCTACGTTCCAGGTCTCGTTGAGCTTCCCAACTTTTCATTTAAATATGCCCTGACATAACCCTAACACTTGGGGGTGTTTCCAGTAAGGGATTCTTTCTGTTGTTGTTAGAGTCTATGTCAAGGGTTTGTGGATAATGTTGCATGTTCAGAGGCGTAGAGAGTCAGGTGGCTGAGCGGTTAGGGAATCGGGCTAGTAATCAGAAGTGCCCAAATGACGTTGTGTCCTTGGGCAAGGCACTTCACCCTACTTGCCTCGTGGGGGAATGTACCTGTACTTACTGCAAGTCACTCTGGATAAGCGCGTCTGCTAAATGACTAAATGTAAATGTTGCATGTTTGTGTTTTAGGTGCCAGGAGGAGTGTCCAGTGGGCAGCTACGGTCCTCAGTGTGCCCTGCGCTGCGGCTGCCAGAACGGAGGCAAATGTTACCACATCAACGGGGCGTGTCTGTGCGACACGGGGTTCAAAGGGCCTCACTGCCAGGAGAGGTTCTGTCCTCCGGGCCTCTACGGCCTCATCTGTGACAAGTACTGCCCCTGCAACGCCACCAACACTCTCAGGTGAGACGGAGACATGGACCCAGGGGGGCGTGAGGCGAACCTGTCTGTGTCAGACAAGCTCCACCAATCAATTAGCCTTTATCTGAGCTCTTAGCCGGCGCACGTTTCCCAATCTGGACACGTCTTCGCCGTGTGTCACACAGTTAGCTTTTAATGGTGACCTTTGCTTCATTCATTATTTCTCGGCAACATTCAGAGCTAATGCAATGTTAATGTTCTGGTCCTGGCCTGTCTCGCTGCGTGCTGCAACGGTACAAGTCATTACAGGATGAAGGAGAGAGGAGACAGCTCATCCATCTGGAGGCACATGTAGAGTCTAAGATGGATGAAGCGTCGTCGCTACGCCGAGTTCACCATTTGACTTTCCTCTGAAAGGAGGTGTTGATGCTCTCGTGTCGGATTACGCCGCAACTATCTCTCTCTTGTTCTCTTTCCCTCTTTTTTTCGATCCCTAATCTCTTTCACGCTCCTCCTCTCGGTCTCTCTTTCTGTTCTCTCTCTCTCTCTTCGCTCTTCCCTCTCTGGTCCAGCTGCCATCCGCTGTCTGGTGAATGCACCTGCGCTGCCGGGTGGACGGGGCTGTACTGCAACGAGACCTGCCCTCCTGGTTTCTATGGCGAAGGCTGCATGCTGCCGTGTAACTGTGCCAACGGGGCCGACTGCCACGGGGTCACCAGCGCCTGCATATGTGCACCTGGCTTCATGGTGAGTTGTCATTTGGTTGATCGTTGGCCCACGTCTTGATGACGCGGCGGGCACACGCTCCTCTGGTCTGTTCCACCGTCGCTTCTGCAAAGTGTTCACCTCGTCGGTGGAGCCGTCGGGAGAACTGTCAGATGTCTGGTGTTTCCAAAGCACCCTACTAGCATAGTTTAAGGTAGCAATATGATATACTCTATTTTATGAAATATGTTTTTTTTTGCACATATATACATATACAGCATATACCCATTAGCTACTATTTTCATTACCTAAAAATCAACAATTAATTTAGCTGTCTGTTAGGTATCCCTCAAGGTTTTTGATTCAGCTTTTTCATTTCATATTTAGCGTTCAGTAATTGTTTAAGTTATTTTTTCATCTATTCGCACAGATGAAAAACAAAATGCCCTTGCTGGCCTGTTATTATTCGCCAAGTGGTCGAGACACATTATAAGCAGCAGGCGGCTTGCACAGAGAGGCAGGAACATGGTGAGACTATGGAACTAACAGGAATAACACTTCCTCATAAGGCATTTGCTATAGCGCACCACAGTCTTGCACACAAAGAAAAGACCCTGCCGTAGAAAGACTCTTAGGGCCCTATCTTGCACCCAGCGCAATTGACTTTGTCAGTGACGCAAGTATCATTCCTAGCTTGCACTCGGCGCAAAGCGGATTTTTCCCTCCACGGGCGCACGTCGAAATGACCTTGCGCTCCGGGGGGCGGTTCAGCGAAAAAGGAGGCGTGTTCCGGCGCAAACGTTCTTGGTGCTATCTTGCGGTTTCCGAAAAACCATTCCGCCACTGACCAGGAAAAAGGTGGTTTAAAGACAATGGCGCATTATTCAGATGCTATTTTAACGGCGCAAGCTTGGTCCGTGCGCACTGCTGGCGAAGCCAGGATATTCTTCCTGCGAAACTACGTATTGTTTTGATGTATTGTATGGCTAGCTGTGTTACATTTCGTTCATATCAATAATTAATAAGATGTTCATGAGAAATCTCTATGTATGTGAACTTGAATTGTAACAACTGTGGCAATTTACTCCTACGCCTGTTTAACCGAAGCTAATTTGGGTAGGTTTCTTCTCCCATGCACATCAGAATCAGAATTCAGTTTTCAATTTACTGTGGCAGGAAGGAAGGTGCAAAAAATAAACATATACCCTACGGGTCTCACATTAAGTAAACAAAAGTACAACAGTTAAACTAATTCTAAGAACTAAGCAATTACATTTTTTTAAATATATGTAAAAATAGGCTACATTTGAATGAGCAGCATGAGTGGGCAACTTAGTGCAATGAAACTGCTCTGCCTTTCCCATACAATCACTTCTCTATCGTTTACGGTCCTGACGAGAACGTCGGTCTCCTGTGAACCGCTGGCGTGCGCCTGGCAAATCCGCCGTTATAATAGCAATCCGCCATGGAACAAGCGCTGCTCTTAAAGGGAATGTGAGATGACGCTCTGATTGGCTTATTGCACGTTATGCCCAAACCACACCCATTAGTAATGTAGCTACCTCTTTTAGATTTGCGCCTGGCGAAAAGTCATTTATATCCCGCTGCTAAAATAGCAACCGCACCGGAGTCCCGCCCACTTGCGCTTTGCGCTTTGCGCTTTGCTACTTGCGTTTCAGATCGTCAAAATAGGGCCCTTAGTCTCCATGTCTTACTGGCATAACTGATATAGCGTGCCGGTCTACAATTCAGCCATCAACTCTGGCTAAGCCTCTACCAAGACTTGGCTGAGGTGAAAGCATCATCTGCATCCTACGCCCTCTCTCTGGCTAGGGAGCCCATGTTTATGGATTCCTTTAACTAGGGACACCTCATGTCCACTTTGTTATACTTTATCAACGATTCAAGTTACCGAGCGCGTGAGGCACTTTTCTGCCAACACTACATTTCCGTGCAAATTGCCTGTGTCGTACAGCGGGGCCACTGTGGTGATTTGAGCTACCTAGCGGGGGCACAGACTGGGTCTTAATTTGCTCCACCTGTTCGCTGTGGTGGATGCTGGGAGCCGATGCCAGATCCATTACACAGGCCTAGAGGGCAGGAGCAGGATGCAGAGAGGAGGATGATGAAGGGGGCGGAGCACACCGACTTCATGTGAAGGGCAGACACTAAATGGTTCCGTTTGAATAAAAGATGACAGACGTTCCAATTTACTATACACGTTCGCAATACGTCTGTCAAGTAAGCTGTCGGAAAGGTAGTTATCTAGCGAAATCTTTTGATGACTTTGAATGATTTGATGAAATATGCCTCCTTTTTGTAGGTTTGGTGTCATTACGTACAGTATGTACTGTACAGTGTAGGAAAAGATGTCTACACATCAAGGCTAAGCAGTGCTGTAGATTGATACCCACATTGTATATCATAATTCAGCCATGAAAACTCAGGATTAGTAATGATGTGATCACAGCTCTGCTTTAGTTACACAACTTATCTGTGCGCCTTGGTCTCTACCAAGAATCCGTTCACCCAAGTAGGAGAGCTGAGATGTCTCCGAAATGTGAGGATTGTACGAGTAGATATTTATTTACTTCATTACTTTAAATCTGAAATTTGATAGTAGCAGCGCTTGTCACTAATCCCTACATCTAGCTGGAGGTAACACCACAACATGATTAAGGCCCCAGACCTGGTTGTTTGTGAAGTCCCGTTCCTTGGAGGGCCGTGATAACACCCACAGCTTCCCCGCTGGCTCCTCTGTGGGGTCTCATCGGGTGGCAGGCCAGCCCGAGTGCTAAGAAAAGAATGAACTGCTGCACGGTTGATTCAGCGCTAGTAATTGGACATGCTCTTTCTTTGACTGGGACAAAGTGATTACACGTTACCTTTCCAATGAATTGTGCTCGGCAATCTACTGTTGGCGCTGCAGGTGGGGGCTTCCTGTGCTGTGTGTTTATGTTTGATGTCACAAACAGACTGTGAACGGTGTTTCCGTTGCCTTTGTGACATTGACTTGAGTTCTAGCGGGTCTTAAAGTGGGCCAAAGCAGCAGATTTCCCCCTTAGACTCGGCTTCCTCATTGCATCAAAATGTTCACATTTCTGTTTTGCTCAGTGAGCTTTAAACTGACTGTCAGCTGGGCTGCAATTAGATGAACTGTTGTGGAGTGAGACTGATGGGTGATTAGCGGTGCCATTTGCATCCAGTCTCAATGGGCACCAAACTAATCGATGTTGTGTCGGTGAGAGGAGAGACGCTCTACAAACTGCTGTCCAATTACTTTAACACAATAATGTGTCTGAATGTAATGCCTGAGCCCACGCTTCAGTCTGCAAGCAGCCTAGACCCACCAGGCACATCCTCTCCTCAGCCTAGACCCACCAGGAACATCCTCTCCTCAGCCTAGACCCACCCTGCACATCCTCTCCTCAGCCTAGACCCACCAGGAACATCCTCTCCTCAGCCTAGACCCACCCTGCACATCCTCTCCTCAGCCTAGACCCACCAGGAACATCCTCTCCTCATCCTAGACCCACCCTGCACATCCTCTCCTCAGCCTAGACCCACCCACTGCACATCCTCTCCTCAGCCTAGACCCACCCTGCACATCCTCTCCTCAGCCTAGACCCACCAGGCACATCCTCTCCTCAGCCTAGACCCACCAGGCACATCCTCTCCTCAGCCTAGACCCACCAGGCACATCCTCTCCTCAGCCTAGACCCCCAGGCACATCCTCTCCTCTCCTCACCCGCATCCTCTCTCAGCCTACCCACCCAGGCACATCCTCTCCTCAGCCTAGACCCACCCGGCACATCCTCTCCTCAGCCTAGACCCACCCTGCACATCCTCCTCCTCAGCCTAGACCCACCCTGCACATCCTCTCCTCAGCCTAGACCCACCCGGCACATCCTCTCCTCAGCCAGGTCCTGCTTCCATACTGCACCTTCTGGTGGAATTGATGGTTCTTCCTGTCTCAAGTCACGGACAGCTCCAGTATTAATAACGTCTCCCACATGCTGACTTTATATTCCATGTGAGCTCAGAAGGAATATAAATCAGTCGACTAATGAGAACTGCCTAAAGCTCTATGCGACTGGTCCAACCATTGGGGTCTGTGCCATGTGGGGAAGTGGAATTCAACGCATCCATGGATGTAACTAAATCCATGTGGTCATTTGTGGCTCAGTGACCCTTTATCCATGAGACCACTCACCAGTAAATTGCCTGTGCTCTAGAGAGAAAGGCTCAAGCCCGGCTCCAAACCTATCACCCTCCCTGGACTCTGTCCCACGCTGAGAGCAGCTGCACCAGACTCGCTGTTGTTAGTAGTCCTGACGCTGTCATATTAAGCAGAAGAAAGTCACTGGCACCGATTGATAAAATGTCATTCACCGATGGAAGCTTTTATGTGTTGCGCGGGGAGGAGAGAGGCTCTAAGATGTGCATTCTGCCCCTGGCGTCCAGTGACATATATCCTCTCCTGCTTGCCTCCCATTTAAACTGGGTTTCCAAAATGATAATGAGAGCGGTGAGCAGTCGGAGGATCCCTGGCTCTCCGGAGTGGGAAACGGGAGCCACTCAGGAGTCCTCTCACCCGCTAATTGGAACCCTAAATCATTGTGTCAGCTGTCACTCATGGCAGGGCTGGGGAGGGAGGGGTGCGGGCTCCACAGAGGAGGCTCTGATCACCAGCTCTGGGGGCACACAGGGAGGTGTGGAGGTGTGTGCTCGTCTCAGCCTTTTAAAGCAGAGGAATTCTAATGACGGCGGGCCAGAGAGGACGGGGTGCAGAGCTCAGTCTCCTTTACCAGATGGTTCACTCTAATGCGTCAATGAGGGACTTAAGGGCTGTGGCCCAGTGGGCTGCCTGTGTCTCACGGTCAGCTCGTTATTGGAGCTGTGAGAGAGAGAGAGAGAGAGAGAGAGTTAGAGAAAGAGAGAGAGAGAGATAGAGTTATATATAGAGAGAGAGAGAGAGAGAGAGAGAGAGAGAGAGAGAGAGAGGGAGACCCTTACAGCCCACACCGGAGCTCAGAACTTCCCCTGCTCTGTCGCCCAGGCCTCTGAAATCTTTTCCTGCTGGTGGTCCACTGACTCTTCTCTCCACTAAGGGCTTGTCGGTCTGCAGGGGATTCTACAGATTCCTTGCAGTCCAGTCTGCCATACAGCGGCGGTGTTAGTCTAATAGACAATCAGCGAATCAGTAACTTACTCAAGTCTTTTCACTTCTGCATTAAAAATATATATATATTAGATTTTTTTTACAGATGTGCAATTGAACTTCTCCTGTCTGGATCCGCTTTGTGTTTCTTTGAATGCAAGGGTCTCTGTTTGTGAATGCCAGCGTGTGACCCCTTGGGACTTACCTCTCGTCCACAGGGAGACGACTGCTCCTCCAGCTGCCCTCCCGGTCCTCTACGGATCCAGCTGCTCCTCCACGTGTTCCTGCCACAACCACGCCTCCTGCTCGCCCGTCGACGGCTCCTGCGTCTGCAGAGAAGGTAGTCCCCCTGTCCGAGGAACGCCCCGGGACGCTAGACAGACGCTCGCTCTTGAAACTAAAACCCGACCCCCGGGGGGGCCTCGAGTCCTCGTGAGACCCGGCGTGCCACGGCAGAATCAACCGTCTGACCTCTAACTCATTCATGGGCAATCATGCCATATCAAAGTGTCATTGAGAAATCAAAGCGTGAGTTAGAGAGCTGATGAAACGCCACGGCAGCCTTGCATTAGACACTTCAGAGATCAGCTGATGTGAGGAGGACCATATGAGAAGCGAAGGCTTCCTTTCCCTCGAGTGACCCCTGTCCCGAGGAGACACGGGCCCAGTCCGTCGGGCGTATCCCCTACAGAACAGTGAGACGTCTCTCCCGAACCCATCCATTATTAACAAGACTGGGCCTGGTCTGCCGAGGGCATTAGCATAGCCTGAGGGCGGGATGACGACACTGCACAGTGCTCATCCGTTACGGCAGGGTTCCTTAGCAACAATAAGGTCCCGCTCCTCCAAGAATAGCGATGACGAGACAGACTTTTTGTTGTTGTTTGTTGGTTTGTGCCCCCTCCGCGTTCCTCAGGCTGGCAGGGCGTAGACTGCTCCATCCTGTGCTCCAGTGGCACCTGGGGACTGGGCTGCAACCAGACCTGTCTGTGCGCCAACGAGGCCGACTGCGACCCCATGGAGGGCACCTGCACCTGCTCCCCCGGGTGGAGAGGGGAGCACTGCACGCTGCCGTGCCCCGTGAGTACGCCCCTTTGACCTCCCGAAGCTCGCGGAGGCGCAGCGCGCGCGTCACGCTGAGATGTGCGAGGCTGTGTGAGAACAGTGTCAGACGGAGGGTTGTGACCCCGATCCATGTGTCGACAGGATGGCACCTACGGGCTGGACTGTCGAGAGCGTTGTGACTGTAACCATGCCGACGGCTGTGATCCAGTGAGCGGCTTCTGCCACTGTCTAGCAGGATGGACAGGTTAGTGTCAGCACACATCCCTAAAGAACGACATAGTTTATATACTGTTTTGTCTATTTACATTATGGCTGTATAAACACAGGCTTACTGACAAATATAGCAGAATACGATTGACGTAAACCCGCCTCATAGCAGAAACATTAATATGTCATAGTGTGCTTATGGTTACACTACATAATGTGGAGATTTGTATCTGAAATGTGATTATGTACCTGTGTAGAGAATGTCTAAGCAGTTTTCAGTTGAATAAATGTTCCTCAAAATGAATATCATACTGGAATGTTGGCATGCTTCAGATGTCTTCCTCAGTGGTGACACACAACAGGCGGAGTCACTTGATTTATACGTTGGACTCAATTTTCCTAACTCAAACACTCATATCTACAAAACTGAATCTACATTGTTCATGGCAAGCCTAATCTTTTTTATCGCTCCTGCACAGTGGGTGTCAAGATGAGACAAGATGACTGACTGTCTCCACAGTTACTGTATACTATTATGTATATTATGACATACTATGAGGCTGTGATAAAACACAAGCCTCTATCTGAACACTTATTGGTAGCTTTTAACCTTCTAACATCTACACGTACCGCAAGCAGATTAATACAATTGAGTGTTTCGATCTTCAAGGTGGGCTGTGTCTCGAGTAAATGTAAACATTTCCTTGCAGGGCAAGAGAAGGGAGGTGGGGAAAAAAGTGAATGTCACACCAAGGGTGTGGATCGTTATGCTCTGAGAGAAGGTTTGATATCTGAATGCCAAATACGAGGGGGAGGGCAGGAGGGGCCCTGTTCTGTAAGCTCCAGTGGAGAGCGGTGCATTATGGGAAAGGCAGGTATCCCTCAGGAAAGGTCATGCCTGTAGGGTCTCCCCGGTCCACTCCGCTCTACCTTCAGCAGAGCTAGGACCAGTGGGCCAGGTAGTCAGCACGTACACTCACACAGAGCTAGGACCAGTGGGCCAGGTAGTCAGCACGTACACTCACACAGAGAGGACCTTGGGAAGGGCACGGAGGAGAGAGAGGGGAACGGGCACCAATAAAGAAGCCTGGACTTAGTCATGGATTTGTGAAAGGAAAGAGAAAGAGGCATTACTGGGAAACGTTCACAACAGCGCCAGAAGAAGAGCATCTATAAAGGGCCCCACTTACTGGTGGCGTGACAGGAATCGGAGAGGAAAGGGTTAAACACGAAGCCCGTCTCTGACGTCGGCAGGAGATGAGCCGTGGGCTTAGCGATGCTGAGACATAGCTGGCAGTCGGTTGCCATGCCGAGCTCAACATCGCACGACGCTCGGGAACGCCAACCTGCATGTGTTAAAGAGTGTGTGAAAGAGTGTGCGAGTGAGAACAGTGAAGACATGCACGTGGTTACGTGTTCTGCACTGTATGTTGGCATGTGATCTCTCCGAGTGTTTGAGGTCATGGGAGTGTGTACAGCTTATTCCCCACTAATTGGACGGTGGGACCTCTGGCAGTGCTTGGCAGAGAGACTCTTCTGCAGATGCTGGAGTTCTCTCAGAGACAGAGAGTTCTTAGCGAGCTTCTAACGGGCCTCTGTTTGTCACCATTAGCCTCAAAGTGTGAAGTTCTCTCAGTATTCGGTTTGCTGACAGTAAAGGGAGAGCCTGGCCCAGCAGAACCTCAAACAGTCTCTCGCGCAAGCCTGCCCCTCCTTTGATGTCCAGGGTTGGGGCTTTCTGACTGTATCACTCCCACCCCTATCAGCTCCGTACCCCCCCACACCCACACCCACCCCCCCTCCGAGCACAAAGGAATCACAGGTACTGTATGACATTAGTCCCCTGAGTTTAGGCCCAGGTTTAATTCAAAGGTACAGCTCTAATGCCGCTTTAAAATGGAGGCGCCATTCTCAGAAATTCCCTGTCAAAGAAAATTTCAATGAGGCTCCAGAGCTGAGGCTGGAGCTTGAAAGAGTCTTGCTGCTGTACGGGTGTGTGTGTGCACTCGAGTGTGTGTGTGTGTGTGTGTGCGTATAGAAACCCAGTGGACTTGCACGCATGCACGTGTGTGCACATGTGCCCCGGCGCCGCCGCCCTGTCAGTGTCAGCGGGCAGCCTCCTCACCGGGACTCTGCGCTGGTCAGACACGCGCGTCAACGCATTCAGCGTATTCACGTGTGCGTGCCGCACGGGCCCCTCGATGCGCTCTGTGTTTTTGTTTGGTCGGTTGGAGGCTGGCCAGCGACACAGAGACACGTCCAACTGCTGCTGTTGTAGCCCGGGCCCCCAGTGGAGCCTTCCCTTCAGCTCAGCACACCAGCCCGGCTCTGCTGAAAGAGAATGGGAGAGCAGCAGAGACAAACCCAGGGGACCCAACCCTGTTAATCAACACACTGCACTGGCACGGCGGCCCACTCAGATCCAAAATAAATACATCAAATGGAGACGGGGAGCGGAGAAGGACAGGCTGAACTCAAAAAACACCCTCGACAAAAAAAACATGGCGTCTTTATTCCAAACTAAAGCTTGCCCAGTCTCGCCGTTGAGTGGATATTCTTCTGATCTCACTGTGACGTTGCTGGCAGCATGAATGTGGAGTCTTTAAACAAACACCTTTTTCTTTCGTCCACAGGTATTCACTGTGACAATGTGTGTCCCCAAGGCTTCTGGGGACCCAACTGCTCCGTCACTTGCTCGTGTCAGAACGGTGGCTCCTGCTCCCCAGAGGACGGCACGTGTGTGTGTGCTCCGGGTTACCGTGGGACCTCCTGCAAGAGAAGTAAGACCCCATCACCCCCCTGCTCAGTCACGTGTCACACTCTAGAATGTTCGCTCTGATATGGGCGAGCAGAGTAACACAACAGAGAGAGAGAGAGAGGGAGAGAGAGGGAGAGAGGGAGATATGTTAGATGGCTACTAGAGGTCGTATTTATTCGTCGCGATGTCGTAGCGATAGCTACTCTATCGAGAGATCATAGTCTCATCTCTCTCTCTCTCTCTCTCTCTCTCTCTCTCTCCCTCTCTCTCTCTTCTGCCTCGCTCTCTCTCTCTCGCTCTCTCTCTCTCTGCTCTCTCTCTCTCTCTCGCTCTACCTGTCCTGAATCTCTCTCACTGTCAGAGATGGAAGCAGAGACAGATCCTAACCAAGTACAGGCTCAGTGACCACCATCATGGCAACCAAAAGAAAACAGAATATGTGGTCATTGTTCGACAGGAGAGGTTGAGACAGATATGAGAAATAGTTACTGTAACAACTCCACTCTGTAATCTTAGATTTCACAGGTCTTAGTGACCTCTCAAATGTAAAAATCCTCTTAGGAGAAGGAGACAGGGCAGACCTTGCTGTCTAGTATGTATCAAATGACACAACCTGAGAGACAGTGATTGACCTAGACACACAATGCAACACACACAAAGCACACACACAACATACCTGTGACCTGTGACATAACTGACCTGTGTATGTGTGTATATATGTTCTCCTGCGTTAATCTTTCATGAATTTACCATGTTTAATTGTTATCAGATTATTTCTCTACATTAATAATATACCGACCTCCATTATATATCTAAATAGTATTCTGTAAACCACCAGTTGCTTTGGCAATATGAACATTTGCTCCTTATGCTAATAAGCCCATTGAAATGAAATGAAATGAAAGGAAGAGAGAGAGACAGACAGAGAGAGAGACAGAGAGAGATACAGAGAGAGACAGAGAGAGATACAGAGAGAGATACAGAGAGAGAACAGAGAGAGAAGGAGAGAGAGACGGAGCATGGCAACTCCACCAATGCTACTGGCTGACCTTCCCGGCTCTCTGAGGAGCTGTCGATGGGAGAGTTGAAGAGCAGCACTTAGTTGTTGGTCATAAATGTATGAGAGTAAACCCTTCATCACAGCGTTCACTTAATCTTGTGTCCCCATCGTCCCTGGGGGGGGCCTTGTCCCGGCTCATCAGCCCCTCGTCGCGCCCCGCTCCCAGGGGCTGTGTTCTCTCTCTGGCTGCCTCTCTCTGGTGCTCGCCTCAGTGTATGAGCTCACTGATTGGGGTGATCTTCAGAGGCCAACCTCTTAAACATCAGATGAAGTGGAATTGGTGTGTGTGTATTTGTTTGTGTGTGTGGTGTGTGTGTGTCAACTATAAATGGAACACTATACTTTATTATAGAAAGAAATGTACTGTATGTTATTTCTCTGTCTATTATGAAAACATTCGCATTTTCACTTATGCCATGTTATTTTAGCAATTATAATGTATTGAATATGTACTAAACAGGATGTCATAAATTGTATTTTAAGGAAGCTAGGCAGCTCTCAACTAGTCCATCATTATTATTTTCTGTTGTCAAGCTGCTATCTAACGAGAATTGACACAAGACTTTCATATTTGTCTTGACTACTTTAATATTATATCTCAGACAGCATACAGGATAGAATGATTAGAGTGATTGACATTTCTCTCTTTGTCCTTTTCTTTTTTTTGCCCTCTCCCTTTTGTTCTTCTTCCACTTTATCATTCCCTCTATCATCCCCTCATCTTTCTCCTTACACATCCACCCTCATTATTTTACATGTTTCATTCCCATTGTTCCTTGCCTCCCCTCTCTCCCTTCTCTCCCTCTCTCCTCTCTCCTCTCTCCTCTCTCCTCTCCTCTCCTCTCCTCTCTCCTCTCCTCTCCTCTCCTTCTCTCCTCTCCTCTCCTCTCCTCTCCTCCTCCCTCTCTCCCTTCCCCTCTCCTCTCCCCTCCACTCCCTCCCTCTCCTCCTCTCCTCTCTCACCTCTTTCTCTCTCTCTCTCTCTCCTCCTCTCTACACTCTCCTCTCTCCTCTCCTCCTCTTTCCCTCTCTCCTCTCTCCTCTCTCCTCTCTCCTCTCTCCTCCTCTCCCTCTCTCCCTTCTCCTCTCCCTCTCTCCCCTCTCCATCTCTCCTCATCCCTCCTCCTCTCTAACTCCTCTCCTCTCTCCTCTCTCCTCTCTCCTCTCGTCCTCTCTCTCTCTCTGCCCCTCTCCTCTCTCTTCATCTTCTCCTCTCGCTCCCCTCCCCTCTCCCCTCCCTCTCCTCTCCTCTCCTCTCCTCATTGTCAGTCTGCTCTCCCGGGGTTCTATGGCCCGCTGTAGCCAGTCATGCCCACAGTGTGTGCACAGCACAGGGCCGTGCCACCACGTCACGGGTCACTGCGAGTGCCTGTCCGGCTCTTCCCGCTCTCTGTGCAACCAAGGCAAGTAGACTCTCCTCCCTCTCCTCCCCTCTCCCCCTCTTCTCTCCTTCCCCCTCCTCCTCCCCTCTTCGCCCATCTTCTTCTCTTCCCCTCTCTCCCCTCCCCTGTCCTCCCCTCATCTCCCCTCCCCTGTCCTCCCCTCTCCTCTCCTCCTCTCCTCTCCTCTCCTCTCCTCTCCTCCTCCCTCCCCTCTCCTCTCCTCTCCTCTCCTATCCTCTCCTCTCCTCTCCTCTCCTCTCCTCCCCCCTCCTCCCCTTTGTGTGCTCCTCCCCCTGGTCCCTTGCTCCTGCTCTTTATTTACAGGGCCTTACTTTACTGTAATGTGTGAACATGGATGAAGGTAAGCGATAGTGGCACTTTGTAAAGTTTGTGCCCAAAGTTTGTTGGTGCCTCTCAAAAATATGGACTGTACACTTCCTGGTCTATGAGATGATAATAGAGGAAATGTTTAGTGGTGTCCTGCTTGGGTGAAAGTGTTGGGCCCTCAGAGACTGCATGGTGAGTGATTTCATTGTGTGTTTGAGGTCCTTTATTGCTTTAAGACCCTCAAGGCCCTGCTGTGCCAACTGGCTCTATGCTGCACACAATTGACATTATCAATGTCTCTGACAACCTTCTTTCAATCGGAATGATCCTGAAACCAGTCTTTTTTAGTGTAAACAATTAATTCAATATTAATATTATGTGATGATCATTATAATCCAAAGTACTTCAGATTATATTGAAAAGGAGAACAATGTGCATCAACATAAGGGTTTATACACAAACTTAATGCATGTTAGATTACATATCGTGACTACATATCATTTGACAGTAATATGTCATATGGTATGCATTTATGCATGTTCTGCATGTTTGAAGACGTACACTAATTGAACGTGTGTTGAATGTCATGGATCCCATGCATGTAAATGAGCTGATATGAATCACAGTACAGCGATGAACTGGAGACACTGGCTCTGGAGACACGGGATGAACTTGTTCAACTTATTCAGCTCCTCTTCTTTGAACCTGCGCTGATTGCAGGCTGTAAAAAGCGATGACCTATTTTAACTTAAACTAACGTTGTCTGTTCCCTAACCATTAGTGAAGTTGGTGTATCACTAAATGTCATTAACATTTGAGTGATAGGAGTTCATATGTTACATTTCTGTGTGAATGGATCGTAAAAATGGCAGCAAAACAGCTGTTGTTTTTAGCAGGTTAAAATTAGAGATTAGGTCAATAATGAATATACTGTCCCATTACGTAACTAAGGAGAAGCACCTGGATACTGGACATTGTTTCAGTTTGCTGAATTACTCTCTAATTTCCACCTCACTCCACACTCAGCTAAGGACAGCCACATGCATGTACTGTAGATATTACTTTTCCTAATAATTTACCAGTCTTTCTTATGAATTAAGGAATAGCAGTGGGTATATATATAGAGAATTCTCTTTCATGGTTTTGAGAGCTGTGTGATGACTGAATCTTTAATATCTTTGCTAACTGGAAGGGAAAAGAGAGGAGCGTTAATTTGTCCAGTCCATAATTACTGGAGAACAGGCAGTTCTACAGGGAGATAGGTGGTGAGATCACAACCACTACTACGCCATGTGTTCAGTCCTGCTTGTCCAAGCCCGGAGCGATCCCTGAAGAAACCTGCACTGCTTGAAAGAGGTTCCAGGAACAGGAAGAAATCATAATCGTTAGAATACATCAGAATGATCAAGTCTCCACGCACTCTCACAGGCATTTACTTATCTGATTTCTGCTGCTTTCTCTTCGCCTTATGTAAGAGCTCGATGATTCTGGTTTATCCACTGGTTAAGCTGCCACTTGTCTTTGGCTGCATGCACGTCCCCTTTTGAATTTGTCCCACATACAGCGCGATAGAAGTCTAATCTAAAATGAAATCTTGAATTGAGGAGAGTGTCAGAGAGCATTGAAATATTAATTGAATAAAAAATGTACATAAGGTCTATTTTAATTTTCTGGAACATCAATCATTTTAGTCAGAGCTTAATGGAAGTGGGGCAGACGTGCGGCAGAACTGGAGGTGCGGATTAGCCGCTAGAACACAGATTCATCTCCCGTCTAGATCCGCAGAAAGCACACTGACGTTCAGCACAGCTGGCAGTGAAGTTCCCCTGCTGGAGAAGCACATTTACAGTACGCTCACAGTCAACAACCTGCCTGTGCTCACGCTTGACCTCCTGATGTTAGTCGCGCACAGAGATAAACATACCTGCGCGGCTCATTTTCGAAGCGAGTGTTTCGGTGGTTAAGTTTATCCTGTAACACAGTATGTGTTGTTTGTATGTACTCAGTGTGTTCCAGTGGCAGGTACGGAAAAGCCTGTGGTGAGATTTGCCTCTGCACCAACAACGGCACCTGCAACCCCATCGATGGGTCCTGCCAATGTTTCCCAGGCTGGATTGGAGAGGACTGCTCTCATGGTACGTCTAGGTCTCTCTCTCGCTCTCTCTCTCTCCTCCCTTCCCTCTTCCTCTCTCTCTCCTACTCTCTTTCGCTCTTCGCTCTCTCGATCGCTCTCTCTCTCTCGATCGCTCTCTCTCTCTCGCTCTCACTCTCTCTCTCTCCAGTATGTCTCTACGCTCTACCTCTGGGGTAACTGTAGAAGTCCTCATTTCTCTCGCCCATTGCCCTCATGTCACATGTAAATCACTTTCATTATCATATACATTCCAAGAATAGGTCTTAACCTCGTTTTAACACACAACTATTACAGATTTTATGCCACTGTCTTTGATTCATTGGATTAAAGAGCAGAAATTTGCACATGGGCTCTGATCAATTTGTATGTGCAAATTAGAGGTCTGCAAGAAAGACAATATTAGATTGATTGAAGCGACTGAAGTTCCCATGTTTCTGTTTTGCATCGTGTGTGTGTTGTGTGTGTGTGTGTGTGTGTGTGTGTGTGCGTGCTCCACTCACCTTCGCTGGCGTCTCCAGCCTGCCCCTCAGGGTACTGGGGCCCTGACTGCCTCAACTCATGTAACTGTCACAACGGAGCCCAGTGCAGTGCCCATGACGGGGAGTGCAGGTGCAGCCCTGGCTGGACTGGTCTCTACTGCACACAGCGTGAGTCTCTGCTAACACCCAGGTCACAGGGACACAGTGCCATCTGCTGGCGTTTTGGTGGAACTGCGCCAGATGGCACTTCTCACAAGAGTCTCTAGTGGCAAATTGTGAGAAGCAAATATCATTGACTTTAGTGTTAATGCTCTGCTTTTAATGAAACGACACTTTCTGTTACAACATCTGACGATGGCTGTAGTCTCATTACTGCCACCAAAGCTTTTCATCTCATTCCTTTAATTTGGAAGGGCATAGATTGCCATAATCATTCAAATACCGCTGCCATTGAGAGCTGTATCTAGATTCCCTCATAAAAACACTGAACCATGAAAACAGGCACTCCCATCTTATCACTCTTGTCATGGTCACAGTGTCACCCAGCTCAAATGCGTCATTTGTGCATTCCCAATGAGGTTAGTGTTCCGAAAGTACAAAGCATTTATCCCCGCTCATCATATTTGTCTCGCTCGCATCACGGTAGGATTAGTCGATGCGTTAAATTGTGTTTCACTCGTTTCAAAACAAACAGACTCCCCGCCTCTCTCGCCCTCCCGCCCCTCCTCCCTCCCTCTCCCCCCCCAGGCTGTCCCATCTGGGTTCTACGGCCGGGACTGTTCTGAGGTCTGCCGCTGTCAGAACGGAGCCGACTGCGACCACATGACCGGCCAGTGCGCCTGCCGAACAGGCTTCATCGGGACCAGCTGTGAGCAGAGTGAGTTTCTCAACTCCCCACCGCCCTCTCTATCTCACTTTCAACACTGACAACAGTGACAGCGTCGGAGAGCGTGTCCTCCCCCATGGGCTGGGTGTTTGACGTCTTGTCTGTTGTGCAGAGTGCCCTCCGGGTACCTTCGGTTACGGCTGCCAGCAGCTGTGCGAGTGCATGAACAACGCAACCTGCGACTACGTGACTGGGACCTGCTACTGCAGCCCCGGGTACAAAGGCATCCGCTGCGACCAGGGTGAGGCCAGAGATCGGTCGGTTTCTCAATTTGAACCTGTTCTATCTTCTTTCACGCACGCTCACTAACCGACACTATTCCTTCTGTGTGTGTGTGTGTGTGTGTTGGGGGGGTGGGGGTGGGGGGGTGCATGTGGTTATCGCAGCGGCTCTGATGATGGAGGAGCTGAACCCCTACACGAAGATCAGCCCCGCTGATCGGAGCTCGGAGCGCCAGTCGGCAGGGGCGGTCATGGGCATCATCTTCCTCCTCCTCATCATCATGGCCATGCTCAGCTTGTTTGTGTGGTACAGACAGAGGCAGAGGGACAAGGGTCACAATCTGCAGCCCAGCGTGGCCTACACGCCCGCTCTGCGCATCACCAGCACTGACTACTCCTTATCTGGTGAGCGGGAGGAGAGATTCACAATATCTGCTACATCATTTCAACGTAAATGTAAATCCACTGGTCATACCTAGGAGAAATCTGCTAGTTTGGTTTGAACCTGGACAGAACATCCACCGTCTTTTTCACCGAACTGCTTCTCTGACCTGAGTCTGCTTCCTCTGACCTCTGACCTCAGAGTGTGGCAGCACCGTCGCCATGCGGCCCACCACCCTGGAGGCCCCTCCCAGCAGCAGCACCAGCAGCAGCAGCGCTGGCCAGTGCTTCTCCAACCCCAGCTACCACACCGTGGCCCAGTGTACCATCACCTCGTCCATCTCCAACAGCCTGGACGGCACGCTCACCCTCAAGGTAGCGCTACCCCTCACACACCTCCACCCTGACCCTCACACACCTCCACCCTGACCCTCACACACTCCACCCTGAGCCCTCACACACCTCCACCCTGACCCTCACACACCTCCACCCTGAGCCTCACACACCTCCACCCTGACCTCACACACCTCCACCCTGACCCGGTCCGTATGGGTTCACAGCGCTCTGTAGCAGAGATGTGGTGACTGATTACGTCTGTTTCCTTTCCCCAGTCGAACACTCTGAAGGAGGAAGCAGCAGTTCGGAGTGGAGGGCCTACTGCAATCTCAACGACTAGGTCAGTCTCAAAGTCTTCACACTCACACTAATAATGCATGCATATCACAAACCACTGTCCATCTACACTTTG